>JAODFX010068717.1:0-18436 GCA_027580035.1 Dorylogaster longipes | reverse complement strand
GACGCCCGCGTGCTTGACGACCTCGCGCGCGACGCCGCCGTCGCCGCCGCCGACGATCAGCACGTGCGCGGGCGCCGCGTGCGCGCACAGCGGCAGCAGCGCGATCATCTCCTGGTAGGCGAACTCGTCGAACTCGGTGCACTGGATGATGTTGTCGAGCACCAGCGCGCGCCCATGCTTCTTCCTGCAACGCGCCATTATGCAAACAAGCAAGACGCGCACAACACGCTCGCACGCGACTTACGTTTGCAGCACGAGGATGTCCTGGTATGGGGACTTCTCCTCGTGGAGGACGGACTCCACCTCGAGGGAGAAGCACTGCCCTGGCCAAAGGTCCGCGTGAATCTCACTGAACCATCCCTTGCGCATCGCGTCCATCGCTCTGCTCACGCCAACGCGCTTACGCACACTGCTCGACCACGTGTTATCGCCGCCTGCAACGCTGCGCAACACTGCGTTATCAATCTCAAACACGCCACGCGCTCGCTCCGAATCACGCCGGCAGTCGAGCAGCGGCGCAAGACGTTGCAATCAAAAGCAATACGAGCAGCATCATCGCTTGAATTCGTCTATTTCCATCTGCGACATGGTTACGCAAAGCACATTTACAAAACTGATATAACGTCGCTGCCGCTCTTGCTGTGCTTTGTTTGGATCGTGTACATTACTCATTAGATGCTCCTTTATATGTTGCAGTATAATACACATGGTTCGCGCTCCTCCGCGCAACGCCGTCAGCATGAATACACATTGAAAACATTCGTTCCACATACACATAAGTTACGTTTTCTATCATCTAGCATCAACTGGCGTTAACGTACCGTACCTCTCCCTCGTCTTTATAAACATTATACTCTAATTCTGGTAATATTGTCACATTGTGTCGTACTATTGTTTGCATACATCTACGAAGTCGATCATCGTCGTTGAATTGAAACGAAACGATTACACAGAGGAAGGTGATCTACGAGCATAAGAAGCAAATGTTGTTCGTGTGCTTCTCGTTGTGGTTGCTGCTGCTGCTGCTGTCGCTCGCTGCTACCGAGCGTCAAAGAACGTTAAAGAAACAGATTCGGCCGCATCGTTAGAGTGTAACTTTGGCTTTCTTTTCATCGCAACTCTCTGCCTATACAATCTTCTGTAACATAACTGAATAAAATATTTAAATTAAATAATACCATAATAATAATAATAATGTATTCGAGACAACAAGATGGTGGCGCGAAGGACGCGGTGCGAGCGTCGATAGAGTGCTTATCGACGAAGCAAACGAATTGGTCACTTCGCGCGGTGCTAAATATCGAGAGCGTCGGCGTCGCGATTGGATCACATCGCATCTTGATGGCGTCGGCTCATGCTTCGGTCGTAAAGCGTTTGGTTTGGTTTGCGTTTTGCTGGTTGGTTGGTTGGAAATAATACACATCTGTCTTCGACGGCGCTGTTGACGAGACAATTACACCTGACTCATGTACGGGTAGGTGATCTCGGTGAGCGGGACGAAGGTCTCCTTGACGGCCTGCGGATTGCCCCATCGGAGGACGTAGTGCGGCCCGCCGGCCTTATCGTTCGTGCCTGCGAGCAGAGGAGTGAGCAATGCAGTAACGCAAGCAGCGCCAACGATTCGCTAGCGATGAATACCTGAGAGTCGCGCGCCACCGAACGGTTGCTGGCCGACGACGCTGCCGGTGGACTTGTCGTTGATGTAGAAATTGCCCGCGGTCATCTTGAGCTCCTCCAGCGCATGCTGCAGGAACGCTTGGTCTTGCGCGAAGACGGCGCCGGTGAGCGCAAACGCCGTCGAGCTGCCGACGAGCTCGAGCGTTTGCTCGACGCGCGCGTCCGGATAGACGTAGATCGAGAGCACGGGCCCGAAGATCTCCTCGACCATGATCTTGTCGCGCGGGTTCGCCGCGACGACGATCGTCGGCTCGATGTAGTAGCCGGTGGAGTCGTCGCACTTGCCGCCGGCGATCACCTCCAGCTCCTTGCTGCGCTTCGCGTGCTCGATGTAGCCGCGAATGCGCTGGAACGCCTTCGCGTCGATGACGGCCGACGTGAACGTGTCGTACTCGGTGGGGTCGCCGATCTTGAGCGTCGCGCGCTTCGCGATCAGCCCCTCCTTGATGCTCGGCCAGAGCGACTCCGGCACGTACATGCGGCTGCACGCCGAGCACTTCTGCCCGCAGAACTCGAACGAGCTGCGTATCGTGCCGTTGACGACGCTGCCCACGTCGGCGGTCGGATGCACGAAGTGGTAGTTCTTGCCGCCGCACTCGCCGATGAGGCGCGGAAAGTTGCGGTACGTGTTGATGTTCTTGCCGACCTGCGTCCAGAGGCGCGTGAACGTCGGCACCGATCCGGTGAAGTTGATGCCGGCGAGGTGCGGCGACGCGGTGATCGTGTCGCCGAAGACGGGCCCGTCGGCGGGCACAAAGTTCACCACGCCGGGCGGCACGCCAGCCTCGCGGCAGATGCGGAAGATGAGCCAGTTGGAGAGGACGGCGGTGTCGCTCGGTTTCCACAGCACCGCATTACCCTACGCAACCAACGCGAGCCAAGAGAGTAGAAGCTCCAACAAATAGATGCTTTGCTTTGCTTTGCATGCACTCACGATCAGCGCCGGCGTGTAGGCGAGATTGCCGCCGATCGCGGTGAAGTTGAACGGCGAGACGGCGGCGATGAAGCCGTCGATGCCGCGGTAGCGCATCGAGTTCTTCGTCACGGACGCGTCCTCGGAGATCGGGTGATACTTGTGCGCCTCTTTGAGGAAGAACGCGTTCAGCCGAAAGAAGTCGATCAGCTCGGCGGCGGAGTCGATCTCCGCCTGGACCACCGTCTTCGCCTGGCCGAGCATCGTCGCGGCGTTCAGCCGTGCGCGATACTCGCCGGCCATCAACGACGCGGCCTTCTCCCAGATGTTTAACCTGCAACCAGCGCATCATTCAGCGCCACCGAGCGAGCTGCTTGCTTGCACGCACCTCTCCGCGATGGGCACCCTATCCCACTTGCGCTGCGTCTCGACGGCGTTGTCGATCGCTTGCCGGACGAGCTTCGCGTCCGCGTAGTAGAACTTCGCCAGCTGGTGCTTGTGGTTGTGCGGCATCACCTGGTACTGCACGCTGCCGGTGCGGAACTCCTTGTCGCCGATGACGATCGGCACGTCCACGCAGCCGGCGCGCAGTTCGGCGAGCGCCGCCTCCAGCTGCGTGCGCTCGCTCGACCCCTTCAGGTACTCGAGCACCGGCTCGTTCTTGACGCCAAAGTCGGGGATCTTCGGCTCGGGCACCACGGAGCCGAGGCATCGTGCCGTCAGCCTAAAACATACGTCATTCGCTGCGTTTACTACTCGGACAATTGCATTCAAGGTCTTGCATTCCATGCATGCCCGTATGCCCGGAATGAACGCACATCTAAAGCATGCATAACCTCGCCTTTGTGCATTTTCAAGGTAGCACAAGTAGAACGTCTCGCTGACTCCTTAAGGTCTCAGCCAGCACTCTTGTTGCGCAACAAGTTGACGTCGCCGAAAGCGGTGCAAACGCTATTCGAACAATGGAAAGCACCACTCAAAACGAAAATGCACTGATGATGCACTAATAGTGCGTAACGAGTCATTAAATTAGGTGTGCGAGACGGTTAGCACGGCGCTGATAACAAGAGCGGCTAGCTGCCGAAATGGCGTTACGCAACAACTCTGCATCGCCGAAATTCCAATACTAAGAATAAACAACATGTGGAGAGGTGCGTGGGCATAAGGAAACTCACGGCGTCGAATAGCGGAATGGAAATTTCCACCGGGCAAGCGCAGCGGAAAACAATGACGGAATCCTTGAGACACTCGTTTGCACCAAATCGATGTGGTGGTACGCTCCTTTCATCGAACACAAAAGCGCAACGAAGCAGGTTCGACCTGAGTTCGCAATTCGCCCCCTGCTGCGAAGCCAAGCCAATCAAGAAGCGTCACGCAGCGCGACTCTTTTGTTTATCAACGGTCACACAACAGGACAGGACATCTTCCTTCCGCCATGTTGTGCGTAAATAGCAAGAGTGGAAATGTTTACCTCGCACTCGCCGCGGCGAAGCTCTGCCTGCAGATCGATAGCATTCCGGTGGCGTCGCGCACCAACTGCTTCTAGTTCTGCTGCTTCTGCTGCTGCTGCTGCTGCTACTCGTCCTCGTCGGCCACTCGCTCCCTGGGCGGCGGCGACGATGGCGCACGCACGCGCAGCAACGACCAAGTCGATGAGGGCGACTAAGAAGAAGGCAGCCGCGACACTGCAATTGTTGTAAGCAGCAAGCCGAGCAACTGGCGACGCAACGTGCGGCAGCAAACTGACGTCGCCCAGCGCCGCCGCCGCCGCCACCACCGCTCGCTGTCCTGCTCCCACTCGCACGCGCACGCTCTCCTCGTCCTCGCGAGCGTGCGCCGCCGCTGGCCAATGGTCGCGCCACCAACCAGTCAGCCAACCAGCTGCTTTTCCACCTGCAACACACGCGCAACTGAGCCCGCTGCCAGCGGTGCGCGTCTGCTTGTCGCGCA
Source organism: Dorylogaster longipes (assembly GCA_027580035.1). Taxonomy (NCBI): domain Eukaryota; kingdom Metazoa; phylum Arthropoda; class Insecta; order Coleoptera; family Staphylinidae; genus Dorylogaster; species Dorylogaster longipes. The sequence continues at coordinate 13,896 of JAODFX010068717.1, read as the reverse complement.
CGCTGCATATGCGCACCGCACACCTGCTGCGCAACGCACTCGAATGGACGCGCACTTCGCCGCCATTGCTCACCTGCGCGCCGACACTTCCAACGCAGCCACTCGTTTTCCCTGCGCACATGCGCGCTGTCGCCGGCCGCTTTTCACTGCGCGCAGCGTCCGAAAACGACACAATCGCACATTCGAACGCCCACCATTACGTATCGCTGCTCGATCTTCCGTTTCGACTCCTCACCGCACATAAAAATAGCGACCGACCTCGTGTTTGGGGCGCGTGACAAATAGCGAATCGGTTATTTTTAGCACTCGCCGCGGCCTGCTTATTATCAAATCGAGTCACGCCGCTCTCTCTCCCGTTGCCAGGAGCATGGAGCATGCATCCCAATGGCATATATCGTCGCGAATATTACGCGAGACGAACTTAACCTGCCGCAACGCAAAGAGCAAACAGTTGCAAACGCCGCAAATAAAAACATAAGCTCAACTCGGATGCGCGTTCATTTGTTTCGCCAAACAAACACGCGCCATTGCTTCCTTGTTTGCTTTTTATTTCATATATTTCTCATGTTTCGTTAGTTTCTTTCTTCGTTTGTACAATATATCAGTTTGCATACTACGTTCGTTTGTTTGCTTCGATTCTCCCGCTCACAGTTTATAGACTTAATAAATTTGCCTCTTTCTCCTTAGTTCATGGTAAATGTAATCTTTGCATAACGTTGTTTATATCGCGAAGTACTATATCGTAATATCTTACATTGTATATTCTTTATACGTGTGTGTGTGTGAGTGTGTGAGAGTGTGTGTAGCTCTAGTACATGATGCTTTAGGTTTCTCTTAGTTTATTTGCATTGTGTTTATGGATGTACGTGTAACAATTTCACGGAATGCACCCGCGAGGAGGCGTCCACCTTATCATAGTATATTATCATTAAAATTACATAATACTTTCTCACTTTGCTTGCACTGTGTGTGTGTGTGTGTGTGTGTGTGTGAGTGTGGGTGCCAGCCGTGAAACAAATAGTCACAACCTTGGCAAAAACGTCGTTAACCAAACAACCATTCGAGCCATTCTTGCTCTATTTACAATTTCTGCTCTACGTTTCCTTCTCTCGTTGAGTTAATGGGTTAGGTTTGCTCCAGCAAGTGCCAACCGATTGATTGCTATGCTTTAACGCTATACGGTGATTATTATTGTATTGGTTGAAATAGTTTACGAGCGACTTACAAGATAGTTGTTGTATATATGCATCGTTAGGTACTCGTCTCGCGACATCCTCCTCTCTGCCCTGCTTCCTAACCGCACCTAATATATGTTATTGTATCGTTTTGTTTTGCGACCACTTTGCGAGTTTTTTTTTTTGAACACATTTGCTCACTTATGCTTTGTTCACAGCTTCGTTTTGTCTTTGTTTGCGTCGTTCTCTCTCTCCTCGTAACGCAACCACAAACTTTTTTGATTTCCCACAGCGTCCGCCTGCGCTCGCTTATCGTTACGAATAGAAGTTCTACCCCTAAAATGTATATAATGTATTATCTTGTGTGTGTATACCTATATATATATATATATATTTGTATCATAACTATTATGTAGCATGTTTGCTGTTTGCCTCTTGTTCTTCTCGCGATCCTTCGCGCCGAGCTGCGGCGCAACGTCGGCTCTACAAATCTACATAACAACTTTGATTTCGGGGCCGGGGTGGTTCTCGTGCGCGTCATCACACAAAAATCAATTCGAAAAGATAACGCTATCACAAAACAGTTTGGCTTCGAATTTAAGACGAATCGATCTCGAGATGAGTACCGCGCGCACAACCATTGGTTTTCTCAAAGAGCTTTTCGCAATTGACGACGAATTGACGAAATGTCAAACCCACGTTTTGACATCACATATTGCTTGTGTGTGTGTGTGTGTTCCGCTCGTCATTTGTCTCCGCTACGTGGCAACGCTTAAGAGCTACTTGTTACAGAGATGTCACTTATGTGTGTATTAGGTACTTAGTTTTGTATACAATACAATAATATCGTAGATACGAAATTCATATATTTCCTCTCCTCCTGCATCTAGCTCTAGCTTCGCCTTCGCTTGCCTATCTACGCATATATATCTTTGTCAATAATAGTCATTGTAGGTACTTCTAATAGAGTTTTCTTCGGTAAATGTATGTATATCTAGATACAGTTGACGCTTGCTTCGAATTTGGGAGCGAGCGACTCGCGCCCCGCACTAGTAAATAATCTTTGGGATCATCTTCTCGTTCGCGTTCCTACTTGCTGCAATTGAATTGTAATGAAACAATAGCGGTGTGTTTCACAGCCTACTCTTCGTAAACCGCGCGCACTCGGTGCAAATCAACAACAACGACGCTCTCGACGAACGAGACGCCTCCGGAATCGTATTAAGTAACGTACAAATTAAGTGGCAGCTCGGAACAAACTGAAAGAGTGTCTCTCTCACTGCGCTGCACCACGCACACCTCTCGATATTTGACAGCTATGATTACGGCCTAGCAATCTATCTCTATCGTGTAGGCCGGTTTTGCAACTGCTTAGCATTACAAATTGTCGTCTGCGTCTGTTGTGTGAGTGTGTGTGTGTGTACGTGCATGCGTATGTGTGCCTTCGTCATCGATTGTGTTAACATTAGTGCCTTCGCTTCGTTCTTCAACTAGATATTTGTCACGCTACCACACTACGATTTGTACCATACGGCATCATACATTGGTTAAGAGGGGTTTTCGTTTAGCGATCGCCTGACTTCAACTTCAGCAACAGTTCTCTTCCTTCGCCTCAACGTCAAAATCTACCGGCGTTATTCAATATATATTCCTCTGTACAATGATTGCCGCCGCAGCGCGCTTTTTACAATATTCGGGCGTGCGGCGTGCTTCTTCTTAAATAATCTTCAAAATAGTAATAGTTATAAGTGTAGTAATAAGAGCCTTATAGAATAGTTAACAATATTGTTCCTTCTTCGTCCGCTTATCTGCTTTGTTTAAGGTACTCGCAATTTCTACTCTCTCTCTCTCTCTCTCTCTTTCAGAGGCTTCTCCACGTACAAACCATTCCTAGATACTAGCTTACAAACTAACCTTAACAATATCCAATAACTATGTATGTGTATATCACTACGTTCATTTGCATCCTTGAGAAACATAACATCGCGTCCGGTTATCATTTCAATAATATAAACAAATTCAACAGCGCTTACGGGGAGGAGGGGCTCCAATTTCGTACAGGCGCCGAGGGTGCGGATGGGCTGAGAGGAGGAGGAGGAGCAGGAATGGGGAAAATATTGTACAACGGCGTACAATTAACAGGCGATAAATTTACAAACTTTGTGCTAGTCTCTGCCACCAGCATTCAATGCGTAAATGAAGATATTGCTTTTTGGCTGTGTATTGATGTGGGTTACCGCTCGCTTGTTCTCGCACAAATATTGTCACTAGCAGAGTTCTCGTCAATGTTCATGTCGCAAAGAGAACAACGTAATGCCCATGCCACTACTGCCTACTCCTACCTACTGCACGCTGCTCCCTCCCTCCACGCGTTAACAAAAGGTCATAAAAAAACAAAACTTAAAAAACATTTTCTTTACATCGTCAACAATCGATATAATACTTTTTTTTTCGCATTTTTTGTCTGTTTTTCTTCTTTTGTCTATGTTTCTCGCGCAATTTGTCAACTTGTCATTTCCGAGTTGATTCGTATTTAAATTCACAAAAAGTTCGCCTTCAGTGTTCATTGCATCTGCACAGCTTCGAAATTAAAGTATATTGTTATGTATATAAGTTAATAAATATATTACTTTGTCCGCATCCCCCTCGCGTTCAAGTATGTATGTATATCGGTTCTCTAGTCGAACCATGGCGCAGCAGCAACCAAGCAGGGTCTCGCGCTCCCACCGCAGACGAGGCGAGCAAAGGAGAGCGCGCTGTTGCTGGAATGAAGGCTTAACCGGAGCGGAGGAGGGCGATGGTGCGTCGTCGGCTCACAGCTTGAGGCTGTCCATCTTGCTGCAGGCGTCGTTGATGCCGTCGACGGAGGTGAGCGGCGCGTCGCCGGCGCCGATCTCGCCGATGCCACCGCTGCGCCGCATCGGGCGGCGGCCGCGGTGGCGCGACGGCGCGACGAAATGCTGCGACATGCTGGTGGGCTGCATCTGCGAAACAAAAGCATCGGCGGTCGTGGTGGTAGCGATGGATGTGGCGGTTGTGATGGTGGAGGTTGCGACGGCGCTTGTAGCCGCCTCCGCATCCGGCTGCGCGACGACTTCGCCAGCGCCGATGTCTACTACCGCTGTCGTGCCGTTAGTGAGTGCGCTGCTACTACTGCTGCTGCTGCTACTGCTGCTGGTCGCAGTAGCTGGCGTAGTGGTGGTGGTGGTGGTGGTGGTGGTGCTGGTGGTGATTGTAGATGAGCACCGATTGCCCGACGGTGACGCTGGTGGCGGCTGACTGTTGTTGTGGTGGTGGTGCTGCTGGTGTTGATGATAGTGGTGGTGATGCATGTTGTCGGCGTAGTGCGGCTGCGGGCGAGTGTTGTAGTTGCGATACTGCGCCTTGCCGCTCGGCACAAACACGCGCCTCTGATGTCCTCCGCCACCGCCACCGCCGCCACCACCGTAGGCGGGTGAGATGGGTCGGTAGGTGTTGCCCAGAGGACGGCTCGCATTCGGCTGGCTGTTGCTGCTGCCGCCACCACCACCACCGCGCGGCACTAGGTTCGGCTGCGAGTAGCGTCGCTTCTCGTCGACGGCGGCTGCCGTGCGCAAATCCTCCGCGACGACGCTCGCCGACGAATTCGAGTCGGTGCGCGGCGAGGACAGGCTCGACGCACTGCTCGCGATGGCGGCGGCGTCGATGCTGCGACGCGCATGCGGATTGAAGCCCGGATCGTACGCATTTGTTTTCCATCCGCGCCGCGCACCGCTGCTGCCGCCACCTGAAGGCCACGAGCGTGCCCCATCGCAGCCGTTCGTCAGCGCTTTCGGAGCGCCAGCGCTATAGCCGGGCAGGATGTGCGCATAGTGGTGGTACTCGACCGAGATGCCGGCGCCGTACGCTGCATAGCCGTTCGCCGCCGCCGCAACAGCAGCCGGATGATGTGCGTGATGCGGAACCGAGGGCGGCGCCAGCGTGGCAATGTGATGAAGCTGCTGTTGCTGCTGCTGCTGGTGGTGGTGGTGGTTATGGTGATGGTGGTGATGCAGAGGGTGATGCGTGGCTGGCATCGCGAGCGGAGGCGGTTGCGGCGATTGCACGAACGCATGGTGATGCACCACCTGCTGCGCGGAGCCGGCGGCGGCTGCGGCTGCGGCGGTGGGCGGCGTCGATGGCGGCGGTTTGCGGCGCCGGCCGCCTTGCATCGATAACAAGTCTTTCTCCTGCTGGTGATCGAGCGAGAGCAACGAGACGACCGGCGTTGTCGTCTGGCGCACCTGGGACTCAGCAGCACCTGCCTGTGATGGCGGTTGCTGCTGCTGCTGCTGCTGCTGCTGTGGCGGCGGCGGCGCCTGCGTCGGCTGACGCATCACGATGCGGCTGCCTTTCGACTGTGCTGTACTATAATCATCCTGCAGCTGATATTCCTAAAACCCGTCCGCGACGTCGTTAAACTTCACTTCACTTCACGTCCGCAAGTTGGCGTTGAATGTGTACAAATTGTGTGCAATTGCTGCGAGTGCGGTGCAGTGTGCATGCATGTGAAGCACGCAGGCGGTTTGTCTACCTTCCTCTTACATTTCGACGGTGCAATTTAGCCGCACGCAATCAAATCAATGCGAAAGCAACCGTTTCTCACAAAGAGGACCTTCAATCTTTATTCTACTTCAACTCACTGCCAAACAAATGCCCTCCTTTGCTCTACTTTGTATTGGAACAGTATTGATTCATCAAATAACCGCACTTTGCAAGGGAATCGCAAATTCGGCTGCGCGCGAGCGAGTTGCACCGTCCGAAGAAAACAAGAGCATAACGGTTACCTCTGGCACGACGCCACTGCCCAGCGCCATCGCATCGAGACTGGTGGGGTCGGCGTAGATGATGCCGTCCACTTGGTACAGCGGCATGTTGTAGTACATATCCTGGCTGGGGAAGCCGGTGGCGGCGGCCGCGGCGGCGGCTGCTGCTGCTGCTGCGGCGGCGGCGTTGGGCATCTGCTGCTGCGCATAGCAGTGCTGCCGCTGCGGGCTGGCGGCTCGCTGCTGCTGCTGCTGCTGTTGCTGCTGCTGCTGCTGCTGCGGAGGCGGCGGCGGCGGCGGCACCTGGCCTCCTCCGCCGCCGGGGGCGATCTGCGGCTGGCCGCCGGCGCCGTTCTGACCGCCGCCGCCGTTCGCACCGAGGTACGGTGCTCCACCATTCGCGTAATAGTTGATGTCGTACTGCAAACAGAGGGCGAACGCAATGAGCGAACGAAATAAACGGGCAGAGCAAACAGCAAATGCGATGCACACACGGGAAATTAATCGTTTGTTAAAAGACATTTCGCTACGAAACGGGCGTGCAGAAAACGGAACGAAAACGAAACAATACGAAGACAGCGAGAGAGCGTGCGGAGAGAGAACAACAACCTTAACTGGGGGATGGCCGAGCAGCGGAGGATCGGAGACGATGGCCCTCAGTACTGCAGGCCGTCCAGCAACACGTACGCTGGCTGCGAGACCGGATACAGTCCCTCCGATATGTAGTTGCTGGACTGTGGGCGAGCGCGCGACAACGACACAGAAAGATAGAGAGAAGAGAGAGAGAGGATGGGGGGAGGGAACGCGAGTGAGAGGGAGCAGGAAACAAGAAACGTATGTTAGAATCATCATCATGGTGGTTATTCGATTAGAGAGAGGCGATTAGGAGGGTGAGCGAGCATGTGCGCCGCCACTTACCGGCATCGGCATCGGGTACTGCTGCGGCATGTAGATCGGCGGCGGCGGAAACATCACCGGCTGGTAGGGGGCGGCCTGCGGGGGCGCCGACTGCGGCGGGTAGACGGAGGGCGCCGTCTGGAACACGGCCGGCGGCTGCGCGCCCGGATCGGCGGGGCCGGACGGCGGCGGCGGCGGGTAGTAGGCGAGCCCGCCCTGGAAGAACGGCATCGAGCCGGGCGGAAAGAAGTTCGGCGCAAAGCCGGAGGCGACCGCTGCGGCCGCCGCTGCCGCCGCCGCCGCCGGTGGGCTGGCGCCGTCGAACGCCCGGCTGAACGGCTGCTTCTTGATCGCAGGCGCAATGTTCAGCTTGCGCTCGCGGAGCACGATGTTGTCCTGGTCGCGCTGCAGCCGCTTCGCGTCGTCCTCGCTCTCGAACGTGATGAAGCCGTAGCCCTTCGAGACGCCGGCGCGGTCCTGGATGATCTTCGCCGCCTTCACCGCGCCGTAGTTGCTGAACAGCTGCAGCAGCTCCGTTTCGGTCGTGTTCGCCGAGATGCCGCCGACGAAGATTCGATTCGGGACGAGCGTGCCTACACTTTTTGGCATTAGCATTCGCTCTACGCACACACACACTTTGCACACAAATGCGTACCGTATTTCGGAGCGTTGTTCGGCGGCGGGCTCGCTTGCTGCCCGTTCGCCATCGTCGTGATCGGCGTGCTGGCGGGCGTGTTCACCATCGAGCTGTTGCTGCTGCTGCTGCCTCCGCCTCCACCTCCTCCGCCGCCAGACTTCTTGCCGCAGCCCATCTGCGCCGACATCTCGCGCGGTGCCGGCGAGTACCAAAAGTTCGCGTTCAGCTTGGCGTCGTTTCAATCACTCTGCAAACTGCAAGCACACGCATTTCAATCGCCATCGCCATCGCCAGCCCAACCGCACAAATCTTAGGTTAGAATGCACAACACAATCGATGATCAATCGCCCCGTGCGGCCCGAAGGGGCAAACGGAAGAGTAGTGCACTTGCTCATTAGGCCGCTCACGAACGCACAGGGGTGCCAATTGCGAGAGTGCCATTTGGTTGTCCGCTCTTCTTACCATGTGATAACGACGACGACGACGGATGAATCTTCCATCCAGCTGCCGCCGCAGGACAAACAAGCACGCGACGGCAGCGGAAACAATCGATAACAGCGCTAGAGCACGACACCGACGACAACGATGGCGACGGCGACGACGGCGGCGAGTGTAGCACGCGTGCGCGCACCCTTGCACACTTGAAAATAGCAGCTCCGGCTGCTGGCCGCCCCACTCCGCCGACGCAGGAGCAGCAGCAGCACCATCAAACAAAAGCCGAGCGGCGCAGCTCCGCGCAGTGCTGCCAACCGCTGTGCGCGATGTTTGAATCAGCGAAGCAACATGTCGTCGATGTCGTCTGCCATGGGCGCCTTGGGGAGCGCTCGCAGCACTCCCGTGCACCTCCTCCTGCTCATCGCGCGACGCGAGCAACGCGAAAGTGAAAATGATAGTGATGATGGTGGTGAGGCGAGCGAGCGCCGGCACGCACGCACGCGAAGAGGAAAAGTGAAAAGCGAGCGTCGACGCATCGCGCATGCCCTGCGCCGCACGCGTTTTCCCAGGGCCGCCGCGCACGCAGCACACGAGTGGGAGGTGTGAGAGAGAGAGCAGACGACGTCCCTAAATCGGAAGCCGTGACCCAGTTTCGTGCAATTGCGGCACAAAGGCTCGATCTCACGCATCACACAAAGACAAAATCCCCAAATCTGGCTGCTTACTGCTGCGCCGTTCCGAATATGCTCGATGTATCAATGCATTCCAATCACGATTGTCCCGCATTCTATTTATACTTACGCGTTCGGATGGATTGGGCGATGCGCCTGCATCCCCCTGCTGCTGATCGGCGGCGGCGGCGTCGCGCACGTTGCGTTCGGTGCGTTCGCAGTCGAAAAACCGTTGCGACGCTCGCAACGCATTTGGCGAGAGGGGATGTCGGCGCACGCACGCACGCACGCACGCACCAATCGAAAAAGGCAAGCGCGACTGATTGTCCGTCGACTTTTTGCTCCGCACGATCGCCAGGTGCCGCACTAACTCAACAACTCAACCGAACGAAGCGGCAGCTGCCGAAACGCTCGCACGCAACACTCGCTCGCACGACGCGTTCAATCAGCACTGCGCTGCACACCAACCCCACCAGCTGAGTAAACATCTACAGGGCGCCCCTGGTGCCCCTGGTTTTCTGCAAGATTTGACACATCTCACGCACTGACAGTTTGCGCCAAGGCTGCCAACCCCGCGCGCACTGCACTATTTATCCAACTCTCACATGTGTCCGCTCTACTCACCAAAATTATCCTTTTGCAAGGATCCGTCTTCGCTTCGCCTAGCCGTTGGTAGCTCCTCCACTCGATTGCGTGGCCGCTGGTCGCCGATTGTTTCGTTTTCCTTCTGCAATCACGCGCAGACCAAGACTCTCTCGGCCAGACGCTCAAGACGCGCGCGCGCGCGCCTTACCTTTACAATTTTTAGTGCAACTGCCTGCCCTCTAGCGTGCAGCTATATCATTTTCCTTGCAATTGAATTCGATTCGAATGCTTGCGTGTGAACATAGCACACGCGAAGGAACACAAGGTATACGCACGGAAACGGCGGAACACGGTCGGTTAAAATTAGTCGGGTGTGTGTGGAACTCGGAAAACACAAAGATCGGAACACGTAACGTGGCAAAACGGAAAAAGCGCACTGCCTGAAAATGGGCGCGTGCGTTAAATGCGCAACTCAACGAAACAACACCAATAACGGTTTCGATGGCAAAACAAAAATACCCAGCTGCCACTGGATCTCTAGCTTGGTGCGTTATTATCGTTACCAACGAAGTTTGAAACAAATGGTACAACGGTCAGTGTTACCAACTGCACTAAATGTTCAAACGCTTGCCCGCCTCAACAACCAGGTGTCGCATCGAACGGAGCCGGACAACTTTAAACTTTTCAATAGCCGATGGAGCAACTACGTAGTAAATATAAAAATACCTTTAATTCGTTAAGTAGGCAGTAATTTGAAAACGTGACAACTGAAAGGCGGTACTAGCAGCTTTCAAAGTATCCGTTGAGCAACATGAACAATGGAAACGTGTAGAAACAGACACAGAATGGTCAGGAATGAAGAAAATGATGTTGGTGATGTGAGGAGGAAAATGATGAATGCAAAGAATGTGGGGCTCGGCAGTCATCGGAGCGTGCGCTTCAAGCGCTTCTTGCTTGCTGAACTGCCGACGCCCTTGTACATCGTGTAGTCCTTCACCGGTGAGTCGTCGACGGCGGGCGCCATCTCCGGCGAGCGCCGGATGGGCACGACGGGCGTGTAGAGAGATGCGGTGCGAGCGCGCTTGCAGCCGACACCAACGGCGGCGGAGGTGGCGCCGGCCACCCCTCGCTGCCCATTGCTCACCGTCAGCAGCAGCGAGCCGGAGGCGGCAGTGGCGGTGGTGTCGTGCGCGTTCCCTGAGAGCTGGTGCGCGCTGTTCTCCTCGTACGAGCCGTAGCAGGAGTCGCGCGTCACGTCGGCGGCGGCGGCGTAGTAGAGATGTGCCAAGTCGCCGCCACCGCCGCCATCACTTCCAGGCGTTGTGATAATGGCCGCCAGGGGAGGCGGGCTATCCGCTAGTGTGCGCCGCTTCACGCCCTTGGGCAGGTCGAGAGCGCCGCTGTGACACTCGTCGAAGAAGAACTCGGGCCCATCCAGCGTGAACGAGTGGCACTTGAAGCAGCAGATGTAACCGCACTCCACATTCTGGCACTGCCCAATGTTATACTCGATGATCTGCGGTTGCTGGCAGCGTGCGCACTTTTGCAGGTTAAGATTCTCCTTTAGATTCTGTCCCAACTAAAACCACACAACATTATACAAATTCCTACTTGCGTAATAGTTCACAAACCTGTATAAACTTATCCTTCAACTCGCTCCTGCTCGTAGCAAGCTCAGCTTGCTTGTGCTTGCCTTGGAGACGACGCAGCATGCCAGGATTCTCCTTGTTCACCTGCATCAGTCGGCCAAACTCGAGGGCGGCGCGACGCAGCGCTGGCTCGCGATCGACGGCGGCGCGCCACGCGCGGCTGACGCGTCGACAGCTGTACAAATCCCTGCCGTCGAGCGAGCCGAAGATGCGCCCGATGACGAAGGGCAGGTGCCGGCGCTGTGTGAACACGTACACCGGATCGTGGCGTGCGTGCGCGGCGACGAGGAGGCGCAGCTCATGCTTCTGCTGCTGCTGGAAGTCGTGTGCGAACAAACGCTTCTTCGCTGGCGAGATGCGTTCGACGACGCGCGGCGTGAACGTCCAGCGCGCTGCCGTCGGCCGCCGTCCGCTGATGAGCTCGTTGCGCTCCGGCGAGCCAAGCTTCGCATCTCCACTGCCCCCTTTCAATGGCGTCCGTTTCATGCACTCCTGATGATTGCGAATGAACTCCGCCGGCGAGGTCGTCGACGTGGACGGATGCGACGTGGTGGTGGCGATCGCCGACGCCGTCGCGGCCGTAGACGGCGTGAACCGCAAGTGCAGCTGCTCAACGCTCTCCACCAGAGAGTCATTCAGCGTGCTGGAGAGCAGTGGCATTATTGGAGAGGGTAGAATGAGCTTCAGTCGCTTCTCGGCGCTCAAGTCCGCCGGCGAGACTCTCGGCGTCGACTCGAGCATTTCCTGCACGCCCGAATCGTTCATTCTGCTACAAAACAAATAAACACATTTGCAAGGTTATCCAATCCGAAAATGGCGCCGAGAAGAGAGCAACCTACATCGCGTTTCGTGTTTATTCTGTGGACTTTTCGAGATTTGCTTCGCTGCCCAGCAAGTAAGCGCCGACGAAAGGGGAACTCTCCACATCCGTTCGAAGGGAATTACTGTTCGCTGTTCACGTCCACGACCACCGGGAATTTGGACTAGAGCAGCGCAATCAATTAGGATTACGCATCTTCGTCATGTTGAGGTACGCGCGGGCGTACAGAATGAAATGCTCATCGATAACAATCTTCTGCCACTGTGTCTTGCATATACAGCACCGAAATTTTGGACGCGCGACGAGAGATCCAGGAAATCCGCGCGCCGACTGGCGCCGACAAACGCGAACAACAAATGCGAAAAATGACAGCCAACAGCCGAATCGAGCAGGTGGTCCGACGTCGTGCAACTTCGGCAAGCATCGAAACTACTGAACAAACTAAATTGCATTCTTACATTTCTAACATGGAATAAGTACTTAAGTAATTGTTAATCATATTTATCCTAAAACATAACAATCTTAATGGTCCATTGCTTTTAAAAAATCTACATCAAAACGAATAGTGTTAACGCAGGCAACCCAAACCACGCGCACACTTCCATACCAGAATGTATTGGGGAGAGCTAATTAGTCTATAATTTACTATTAGCGTGCTCCAGTATAAGGAAATCGTAGATCAGCGGTGCGACAATCTCCGGATGATTGTTGTGCACATCGTGCGTGCCCGTAACGTGGCGCACGGTGAAGTTCTTCTCGCGACGAACGATGTCCAATTGCCGCGCGTACAGAGTGAGGAATTTGCTCTCGGAGGCGACGATGACCAGCACGGGGCAGCGCACCGGATGCAGGCGAAAGAGCTCGGCGATGTAGCGCAGATCGGTGAAGAAGGGCACGACGAACTTGAGCCGCTGGTCGGTGGTGAAGCACACGCGGTCGCCGTCCTCGGCAGCAGGGCGCGTCATCCGCACGAGGAGGCGCTCCGCGGCGGCGCGCTTCAGCTCGCCGTAAAAGCGACGCTGCATGATGCGGTCGAGCGCCGTCTCGCGCGTATACGTCGGCGGGCCGCCACCCTCGTTGAGCTTCGCCATCGTCGCGAAGTACTGGCGGTGATGCCTGCGCAGCGCATCCGGCAGCGTGTCCGTCGCGTGCGAGAAGAGGAAGACGGCGTCGATGAGGGCGAGACGCACGACGCGCTCCGGGTAGACGATGGCGTAGAAGAGCGCGAGTTGCGCGCCCCACGAGTGGCCCACGATGGCGTAGCGGGTGCGGCGAAAGTGCGTCGCGACCGCGTGCAGCGCGAGCACCTGGTCGACGTCGTGCACGACGGCGGCGCGCGGCCAGTGCGACGAGCGCCCGTGGCCGGGCAGATCGAGTGCGTAGTAGCAGAACGTCGCCGGCAGCCGCTCGATGAGCCCGTCCATTGCGCCAGCGTTGTCCAGCAGACCGTGCACGACGAGCACGCCGGCGTCCGACTCCTTGCCCCACACCTTCACTACAACAAGCAAAAGCAAGATTCGAACAAGCCAAGTGCTACAAACTCACCTGCAATGTGTCCCCAAGGAACCGGAACATTCACCTCCTTAATTTCCATTGCTGCAATGTACTTATTACTGTGAAACAAATGTCTCTACTATGCACGCATGCGTGAAGCATTCGCGAATGTTCCAACCATTCCACCTTTGGTTAAACAGACTTTGCTCTAGGCAGTGATTGAAATCCTACGCGCATATGATAATAATGTTAATTGCGATATTGCGAATGTTACACAAGCGATCAAAATATTCGCTATGTTTCTTGATTGGCTGGGATGCATGTTATCGTATACTGGTTTTAAACAACTGCGTGATAACAACGAGTTTAAAAGAGGCTAAATGAAAATGACCGGATTTAGATTTGAGGTTATTTATTACTAGCAGAAAGATCAAAAAGTTGTTGGGTGTGATCAAATGTTCGGGGCCAACCAGAATTTACTGGATCAATAACGGATACTTGTAATATCTTATATATATATATATATATATATATATATATATAGTATTGGTACGGAGCACGTCGAAATTCATGCATGGTTTATTTATTCGTATATATATATATATATATATATATATATATATATATATATATATATTGTATTGGTACGGACACGAATAAATAAACCATGCATGAATTTCACAACCTCAAGCAATGAAGTCTTCCTATGTGATGGCTGAATAGAACTACAATGATTGTGCATCGGTCTG
>JAODFX010067607.1:0-10068 GCA_027580035.1 Dorylogaster longipes | reverse complement strand
TACCATATAATGTCAGCAAACGTGGAGTATTCGTTCATTTAGTCAGGCATTAAGAAGAGTTCGTAAAGAGCAATGATGGCAATGTCAATAAGAAGAATAAATGTGATACATATAGGAATGAGAGACGTTTTAAAATGAGCCATTTACTCAATCACTTCTCAAATAAACCTTTGCAAAGAAAACCGCAATTTACTGATGATGCTAGAGATGAATATCAATCAGATTTAAGATTCCAAAACAAAACAAATATTAATTATGATTCTAAGGTTAGAATAACTCGGAATGAAACTAACAATAATTTAGATTGATATGGAAACAATATTGAGTTAACTCGAGGAAACCGTTCACTGGTGAAGATAATTTGCGGTGTTTATTGATCGTTTTAGGTACCATATAATGGCAGCAAACGTGGAGAATTCGTTTATTTTGTCAGGCATTGAGAAGAGTTCGTAAAGAGCAAAGATTGCAATGTGTATAAGAAGAATAAATGTGATGCTAATAGGATTGAAAGACCTTTTTAAATGAAACGTTTACTCGAATCACTTCTAAAATAAATCTTTGCAAGGAAAAACGCAATTTACTGATGATGCTAGAGATGAATATCAATAGAATTTAAGATTCCAAAACAAAACGAATATTAATTAAGATTCTAGGAAGGTTAGAATAACTCGAAATGAAACTAGCAATAATTCAGATTGATATGGAAACCATATTGAGTTAACTCGAGGAAACCGTTCACTGCTGAACATAATTTGCGGTGTTTATTGATCGTTTTAGGTACCATATAATGTCAGCAAACGTGGAGTATTCGTTCATTTAGTCAGGCATTAAGAAGAGTTCGTAAAGAGCAATGATTGCAATGTTAATAACAAGAATAAATGTGAAAACCTTCTTAAATGAAACGTTTACTCTTTGCAAGGAAAAACGCAATTTACTGATGATGCTAGAGATGATTATCAATAGATTTAAGATTCCAAAGCAAAACGAATATGAATTATGATTCTAAGCAGGTTAGAATAACTTAGAATGAAAAACAATAATTTAAATTTATAGTAAGATGAGAGGAAACGAGTTTTCCATTGAAAGGAATTAATATGAAAGACTTCAAAAGAAGAAGAAGAAAGAGGTGTAAATAATAAATGTTATGCAAAATTGATTGCGACATTTCTCAGAAAGCTTTTGATTTTGCGCATGATTTGCTTTCCTTCAAAAGTTTTTCTCAATATTTACACTTAGAACTTCTTGCACGCTTTAATACTTCGACCAATGTTTATACTGTAACAAACAAATTCGTCCCAGCGAAGTTGCTAAACGGAATTATCTTGTACTTCCGGATAATTCCTTCTTTGTGCAAAACTGGTTTACGTCGATGACCTGTACCTCTTGCTTGTTTAATAATCGACTGCTAAGTTGAAGTCTTAAAACAGCGTTTTAATGACGCAATTGCCGTTATTTGTGATTTGCCATTCTTGGTAATTGTTGATCGTTGAAAATGTTATGGTTGTTTACGCCGAGTAGCACTAACTGTGCACTAACTAACTAATCGCGACCACCCGCAATTAAATCCGAAGAAGCGTTATTACTGCTTATGCATAAAATTACAGATAATTGTTGGATGTCCGTAGGTAATGTTTGTCTTCATTTCGCATAGTTTTGCATCAAACCAAAACTCGAAATTGTATTGTAGTGTAGCTAAATAGTACTTCTTTTTCCTTAAACTTAAACATGTTTTATATGTGTACGTTATACATAATTTAATAATTCGCATGCGCGTTTTGAGTATTATCGCAATTCTAACCTAAAATCGGAACTGAAAAGTTCCTCGAAATAAGAAAGCAATGAGTGCAATGTGGTGACATAGCATAATAGCAAAGAAATGAATTAAAAAAGGTTAACAGTCCAACTGTAAAGCAAACAATAATATAAGTGTATATTTCCTGCGTGTATTTTCCAAATACGATTCTTAAATAGTTCGTAAATGTTAATTTTTCGTATATTTGCATTCTATTCTTGTTTTTTTCTTTTCTTTGTCGCTGTTTCTTATCTTATTCTCTCTTACTATTGCGCATGTTTCATGTTTAAACTCGCTTCCCTGCAATAATTTTGCTGTTTACATCTCGAAACGTTTTTCCTTCCCTTTTCTGTCTAATCTCATGCTGTAAGAAGAAACATGTTCCAACTTGCAATATTATTGTGCAATTGATCGTTGTTTTGCGCTGAGACTATTTTTAGAAAATTGTAATATTTGCGGCAATAAAATGTAAGATTTAGTGTTTAAGCTCTTTAATCTAAAATAATCGATAACTAAGCAGCGGCCGCTGATCATTCAATGAAATGACGAATGGAAAATAGTTGGTTGCAAATGAAATAGGAAGGAGGTTAAATAAACGTACGAAAAGTATAGAATTTATAGAGCAAAAATGATGAAATCTACATATGATCTAATACGAAAACAATTACATTCGTTACATGAAATCGAAAATAAATAGTTACGAAATGAGATGTTGAAGAGAAGAAGGAGAGTGGTGAAAAATGGATTATCATGATTATTTACAAAACCATTATAATTGGTCAAATGAGAGTGAAGAAATGATATGTATTAAACGAAACTACGAGACATAATGATTAAGATATGAATAAATAAAACGAAAAATGAAACGATTACAATGAACATTAAATGTTATGTGTATGAATAGAAAACTCTTGAAGTTTGAAAACCTAATTAAAAAATCGAATGGTGAAAGAGGAGAAGAAAAGACAATAACGCAATAAAAATAAAAATTGCGTAGCGCAAACAAATACAAAAAGGTGATGCAAGGGAGGTGGGAGGGCAAACTTGCGTCTTATAACAAATGTAAGTTGAATATATAAAACAAAAAATTCTCGAAATTTGTTAGGGCTTAATGCGAAACACTTGTTACGAAATAAAAATAAATCTAAAATGATTTAAGAATGTGCTAGGGTGGAGGGAGGGCAACTAGCACGCATTTGCAACAATTCAAGCAACTAATTCATACATGTTAGGAATGATTGTTCGATCAGATGTTCAAGTAGAATACGATTAAGGAGTTTTTAATATTAGGACTACACCAACCACAAGGGGAATGGAAACTCGGCCAGGAACTAGAATCAATCCAGGCGTAGAATTCAGCAGAAGGATTTAGATCCACTTTTATTTGCATCCAAGTATAATAAACGTGCCTTTGCAAAACAAACAAACTTGTAGTTTTACCTGTCATAACCTTAACACAGTCCTCGACCCAACATTTTTTGTATTCTAGGTCTACCTCCATGGATTGATACGAAGAATAAGGTAGGAGTCCTTAAATGAAGGAAGGTAAATGTCTCAAATATGGTCACTTCGCTGGAACAGCTCATAAATTAAGCACCCGGTTGCAAATTACAGTACTATTCAATTTCTATACTATGTGGCGACATCTCACGGAACTATCTAGAACATTTCTTTTTATACCGAAACTGCTTTCGATCGTGGCAGTGATTCGTAATCGTTATTGGTAATAACGAAAATTAACGATTCGTTAAGACAATATATGGTACATAAAAATGTGAAATTGGAATTAGAATTAAATAATAATTAAAATTAAAAGAGTGATTTAAAAAACATTAAGCGCGAGTAAAAGATTAATAAACAGACTTCTCGTTAGAACAAATATTACAGGAAGAATGGACTTGGTTAATTCAATATCCGACTTTCTATTGCGAATATTGCCTTAGCATGACGATATTTGGGACATTACCTTATTTACAACAATGTAAAATTACAATTTTGTTAGATGCGATTAGTACTTGTATTTCATAGATTACATTTATTTAATTTAGTAACGTTTTTTATGGGGATTTGTGCATCTAGGCTGCTCGAACGAAACCAATAACCTTCGTTTTGAAGTTGTAAACACTATAATAGCGTGCTAAGAACGAAGCGCCCAAAACCCAACCAGAATTGAACTCAGTTTGTCCGGTCGCAAAGACGGAGTAGCATTTGACGGTATTCCGAATGGTTACCTATTAAAGAATGCATTTTTTATATGAAATATTTATGCTTTTTAACGCGAATTAAAAGGGCTGGTTATGAACAATAGCCAATTAAATTCATATCAACGTAATTAACAGCATAAAGGGCATGAAGCAAACAAGCAGACATATTAACTTATGAACCTATTTTACGTACACTTAGATGGCACTACTGGTGTTATAATGAAAACAGGAACAATTGAAAAATGCGTTTCGAGTTCAAATTTGAACTCTTCAAACCGTTTAAATCAAGTCCAAACTTGTTGTGGCAACTAAACATTAACCAAAAGTTAACTTCGTTAATTCGTTTCTAAAAATGTTAACTTCGTTAATAATTAAAAAGTTAAAAGGAAAATTTAACCGTTCACATTTACGTTAACATATTTGGATCTTTGGCTTATAAGTTTGCCAACCACTAGACTAATGTTAACGGAAGTTAACAGCGTTAACAATTTTCGAAGTTAACTTAAAAGCTAATCCGTTAAGCAGATTGTTAACTTCGTTAATTAACGATTAACGAATTTACGAGGTAATGCACATCTTTGCAACTAAACATTGGCTATAGCATTTTCAGAACAGTGATTTAAATTCGCCGCCAATGACCACAACCAGCACTTTTCTTCAACTTAGGTTGATATCGAATGAAATTACCTTCCGAATATAATCGGGTCCCTTGAGCGTGAAATTCTTGCCGCTGATGACGAAGTTAATCGGCGGAAGCTTTCGAATAGTTAAGCAATCTACAGCGTGCTCGTCGCCATCATCCGTCGCGTGAATTCGATAGTTGATTTCGTCGATGGCCTCTTTGGGTGCGTAAATTTTGATGCTGCCCATGTCGATGTACACGTCACAGTCGCGAGAACAAAACGGAATGGCCTTCTTTTCCAAAATCATTTCAACGCTAAAACACCCCTCATGAGTAGCAGTGCAAAGCAATGAAATGCTTGACGTTACCGATCCATTCTGAACGCCCATTTGCCAACGGAGTCGTTAACGCGGACGTACGTGAACTCCTCTTTGTGCTCCTTGTCAATGTTATGAATGTGCTTTGTGTTGATATCGCCAAGCAAAATAGCACCGCCTTTGTCCGACTGAAAATCCCTGCAGGCAATCGAATACAGCACTTCGTAAAGTCACAAAATGGCGGCCGCGGGAAATTCAAATTGCAAGCTCACTTGCGTCAGTCAGGACACTTGTGATAAAGTGATGGAGGTGCAAAAAGTAGTGGGGGCTGCAGAATTCGCTCGTTACCTGTTGAGGAAAATCGTGAAAAGGGGTTTCTTGATCATTCCCTGTGTGTAGAGCATTTCCGGGAGGGTTATCAGGCCGTCGGAGGACGGCGACAAGCCGATGACGCCATCGGCGATTTCGTCCGCCATCTTCGGCGGAACATTCGTCATCTCCACGAAATCCATGGTGACACTTGCGCCGCCGAACTGCAAGTTGACACCACCCGATTTGCTTCACAACGTACTCCTATTTCTTACAAACACATACATTGATCCTGTCCCGAGAATAATACCCACTAAAATTGTAAGCACCCTCGTTGGCAATAAATCGTGTGCCGTTTCGGATATAAGTTGCAGAGCGGTCATGATCGTAGAGCGAATGGCCTTCTGTAAATAAGCGAATCATACTCCCAGAATAAGGATTCCAGCTAGAAATCTTGTTTCTTACTGCATCCGGACATGCTCGGAGGACAATCTTTTGACAACATCCAGCTCGTCGTCCAGGCAGTGTCAAAGATAACACGGACCAATTGCCCTCTTGACCCGACTCTTATCGATCCATAAAATTCGTTCTGGGTAAACAGGAGATAAACGCCGAGACTGTGCACAATGTTTGCAAATGTTTTCTATTTCAATCTTATACTTACATCTAAATACTTTCGTAGTGCTAATGTATAGTTATATATTTTCGGTTTTTTGTCATGCGGGGCCGACCGGTTGCTAGAAAATTTCGGCAGTAAATTTTGATACTTTATACACTATTAATTTTCACATCAAACTTACACCAAAAAACTTCCATCGGCATCTAATAAGATCGCCAATAGCATCAAACAATAAAATGCAAGAAGAAGTTTGTACATTGTTGAATTATTGCACAATATGAAGGCAATAAATTCTAATAGAACGAAGCGAACTTTGTGAAACGATAACACAGACTGCAATATCGTTCGCTTGCAAATGGTCTTAAATACACATCTTAAACAGTGATAAGGAAATATTGATTGGGGTAATCCCAGAAAATACACTTATGTTGCCCTCAAGTATTTATATAATCTCTTGAGTATGTAATGCAAATTCAATAAATTCTGTCATACGCCGGATTTTTCTTTATGTTTAAATAGATTTCGTTAGTACTAATTGTAAGAACGATACGAACTTCAAGGCTGCATTTAAAACAACAGTCAAATTTAAATATTTATTATATTTTAATGCTAAAGCAAATCCTCTAACTGTAGTGAAGTTAGCAAAATTTTGTAAACAGGTATTATTATTAATATTACATAATATTATAAAATATAATAATTATTTTTACTATTAACCTGGGACATATTCAATCACCAAGCTTACTTGGTTGTATAACATCAGGCGCTTAATGAATCCACAATGTGTTCGTGTTTGAAATCCACATTTATATGGAATGTTTTATAGTATTCTAACCTAATTTCCCCAGCCTAAGATGTCGATGCTTCTCTCTTCAAAAAGCCAGGCATTTATACTGAATTGTTCCAAGTGTTTGTATTTACAACAGCCTAAAATAAATGTGTCCACATCGCGGCTCTTGAGCATCAAGCAAAAACCAAGTAAGATTGGAATTATATTCCTAACTGCAAACATTCTATAACGTTTTGTTTTGCTTTTAGAGAATGAGGTTGATAATGTACCGATGGAAGCGCGGACGTTTCAAGATAAGTTAAACCATAGAAAGGATGAAGCTGCACGCAGCATCTTGGTGCAAGTCCAATCAGCGCAATCATTCAAAGAGCTGTATAGTTATTGTAGTTCCTTTGGGTTGGTAAATAACATGCTGCATTACTCAACAGGAGTTGAACCAATGCATTTCATCATTGTTGAGTTTAATCACATTGATGAGGTGCAGAATGCTTATACGCACTGCTCATTCCTAGATGATGCACATGCTGTACCAGTCCAATCACAGTTTATGTGGTTCAAAGCAATGAGTAGGAAATTAATCAAGAAAAAGACCACTAGTAATGTAAAACTTTTAATTGAGAATGGCAATAGCAGTCGGAAAGCGATTGATATACAGGAAAGTTTGAAAAATGCAGGAAGTATATCTGAGCAAATGCTGCAATTGCATAAGTTGACCAAACTTAATGAAGTGGGAATTCGATTGAGGTTTCTTGTTGCCAAGCAAGTGGAGATGGCTGTTTGTGGGATGTTTCCTTCAGCAGTTGCTCTTCCATTTGGCTCATCAGTCAATGGTTATGGCAAAATGGGCTGTGATTTAGACTTAGTCCTCAAGCTAACCAACACATTAGTAAGCAATATTCAATTGTGTAAAATTGTGCCAAATGGTACTATTTTGAATGCTTTTAGTCCACTAATGAAGAATCACGTTTAGTTTTTCATAGTAAAGCGAGTATGGGATCGGAAAGATCGACATCGCAGCGACATATGGAAGCGATTGGTGATATTCTACAGTTGTTTTTGCCAGGCTGTTCCCAGGTCCGAAGGATATTGCAAGCTCGTGTACCAATCATCAAGTACTATCAGCAATTAGCTGATGTTGAATGTGATTTGTCCATGTCCAATACGTAGGCAGTTCAGCAAACAAAGATGTTCACAGCCTCAGTTTGATTTGATGTTGGTGTCTGCTTCAGGTCAGGCGTGCACATGTCAGATTTCCTTTATCTAATGGGAGCAATTGACGTGCGGGTGCGACCTCTTGTGTTCACAATCCGGCGCTGGGCGGCCGAAACCGGCCTGACGAATTCGTCGCCTGGACGTTGGATCAGCAACTTCTCGTTGACGCTGCTCGTGCTGGCGTTCCTGCAATCGAAGGCAATCGCGATTCTGCCCTCTTTGAATACACTCGTACAGATGGCCGGTAATGCATTGCGTTCGTTTATTGACGTACTCAACGACATCATTTCTGCACAGGCGAACGCGACAAGTGCGTGGCGGAGGACGGGCTGAACGTGACGTTTCTGCGCGACCCGGCCGCATATAAGCGAGCGCATCCGCCGACGAACGCCGACGATCTGCGCACGCTGCTGCAGAAGTTCTTCGAGTTCTACGCGTCGTTCGATTTCCACGCGAAGGCGCTCTCGCTGAACGAGGGCGGCGTCGTCGCCAAGCCCGAGCACAGCGCAATGTACATCGTCAACCCGCTCGAGCGCGGCCTCAACGTGAGCAAGAACGTCAGCGTCGAGGAGCTGGAGCGATTCAAGGCGGAGGTGCGCAACGCGGCGTGGTTGTTGGAGTCCGAGGTGGATGCGCGCATGCAAGGTGCCTGGGGCCTGTTGCGAATCTGCGCCCCCAAAAAGCGGCCACCGGCGGCGAGCACACTCATGCCGCCAACCACTCGGCCATCGAAGCTGCTGGAAGTCAGCACACTCTTTGAGGACGACGTCGATTTTAAGAATGACCATGTCAAACAGCAGGTGCAAGACATCAAGCGGACGACGAGGGAGCACCTGAAGAACCTGAACCTTAATTTAGACTTAACTACTCACAAATCAGGGAGATAATATATGAATTTTTGTTAGAAAATTGTTGTTTTGCTATCCGTGATGCCTAACTCATTTCAGTAATAACACAACATGATGATGGGTGGTTCCAATGAATGAATGTGACATGCTTAAAAATCATGACTGAAAACGATAAATATGTACTTGGCCTACTTGCAAGATATAGGTTATGGAACGAGAGAGTGAAACGCCGGCTAACGACAACTTTACTATCAGTGAGGTTTGGCTTGGCGGTGAGTATTGTTCGTATTGTTCCTCAACAAAGGAAAACGTACGTAAGTGGGGACATTGATATTTATCATCAATTTTCAATACTGCTTATCTATAATGATCAAATAATAATGCATTTACTTGTTCACACGATGTCAATTTAAAACAAATATACACAGGTTATTATTATTTTTATTGCTCACACTGACCACACTAGTCAATCTAAATGTGACTCATTCTTACTTAAGTATACGTTCGATTTCCAAGTTACTTATCTGCGCTTGTAGATTCCTATTGCAGATGTCTCTACTAGTTTTAAAATACAAAAATGAACTTAATCATTTGATCTAACGGATTAAACAAGCAGGACAAGAAGTTAAACTAGTAATTCTTCCTGATTTTAAAATAGCTATTTTCCAGCTTGCAAAACTATTATATCCTAAATAAGCGTACTGGGTTCAATATTTCAACATTTTTAGCAGTTTCTCTGATTCTAGAGATAAACTCATATATTTTGTCAGTTTTATGACGCAATCATACTTGTTTATCATCAATCTATGTAAACGATATTGAATTTTACAGGGTCCTTGAGATGAGTCCAAAAGTTTACATTGGCACAATCATCAATCCATCGAAAGATAAGGTAAATGTGGATGTGATTGAAAATGGATTCATCATCATCAATGATTCTAAGGTAATACTTACTTTATGGCCAGCATTTTGTATGAATTCTTTATCAGTATATAGAAAAAATCTAATCTAAAAATCTAATTATCTCCAGATCGTTAAAGTTGCACCAATTACCGAGCTGCAAACAGCAAAACAATCATACTGCGATATAACTGAACACAAACTTACAAGAAGTCAATTTATCATTCCCGGTTTGATTGATACTCATATTCATGCCCCACAATATCCGAACATCGGTTTGGGCTACGATGAACCTCTATTGGAATGGCTCTCCAAGTACACATACAAGTTGGAGAGCAAATTTAGTGATGTGAAATACTCAAAAACGGTTTACGATGCTGTAGTGGTAAGTTAGTAAACTTTATAGTAAGGAGAGTGAGGGGAATGGAAGGTAAAGTTGGAATTGGGTGCGGACT
>JAODFX010066497.1:0-18457 GCA_027580035.1 Dorylogaster longipes | reverse complement strand
TTAAGATTGTCAACTCAGAATTAAACAAACATTTGACCTGCGTGGCGTTTATCCGCATTTTTCTGGCCACCGTGTATTACATAGTTGCAGCTGTTTACTGGATGTAAGCAAGCAGATACGGAGGTTATGCGTCGTGCGTAACACAATGATTAATATAATGGTCGTAGGTAAACTTTATTTTACTCTAAACAAATGTGCTAAATTACGTTACGTAGCGTTTTTTATTACAAGATGGTTCGAATCATGTTGAACGGAAAGTGAAACGGTGCGATCACGCAAGGTTTCATCGTTTTATAAAGTTATTAGTTTGTTGATACTACGTTGCGTGAATGTTTGGAGTACATTTAACGCAGTTTTCATTCAATATTTATTGCGTAACCACTTCTGCAGTGCACAGACGATAGACGATCGCTAAAGAAGCGAAGCGAACTTGCGGAACCTCGTCGGAGAGCATTCAAGGAAAGAAGTCTCGTGTTAACGAGCGAGGTCTCGCCGCTATTCAATCGTCGCAAGACACGGTGAAAGTAAGCCGGCATTTACCGCATTATCGGGCTGTGTTTCATTATTATATAAATTCGTGATGTCTACATGATATACCTCTTATCTTCTTCCCTGCTTCCACGTAATAGATTTTCACGCCCAATTCGCTTGAATCGTTCACTAAAAGTTCTTCTTCTTCTTTCCATTTCAGTGGATGACGCAAGTGGACGCTATTCCAATGGATGGTTTTGGGGTAATCACTTCTGGACGGGATCGCAGTCATTATGCGAAAATATTGCACCAAGAAATGGTGCTTTAATCATGGTAAATGATCTTAAAATATTGTTTTAATATATCTTACCATAAAGGTATGCTAGAAGTCTGCATAGATTTAGTATGATTTCAACATTTTGAGGGGTGAAGATTTTTTCTTGTGTATGGCAGATTTTTCTTGGATGATCTTTTTCTTCATTTTTCAATAGAGTGATGGTTCCTAAAAAAGTGGCCAATCTATAAAAATGTACTACTAAATAAAAAATTAAACATCGATATGAATAAATTCAGATTTAATTTATTAATGTATATAGAAATAACTCAACACATAAATTGTGATAGTTATGGACAAAAACACATGTTAACATTCATCCTGTTGTTCATATTGAGCTCCTTAACAATGCAAGAAAATGGAAAATTGAAAAACACTTCGTTTTGGTCGTGAACTGAATATTTTTGCAAAAAAACACTTGCATATTTTCTGGATGGAACTAAAAATCTCAACAAATGTTAAATTAAATATGATACTTATGATACAACGATTTTGTAATTCTCTAGATCAACGACACAACAGCACGTGTACAACGGAATGTTGATCGAAAATCAACCAGCACAAAACTAAACAATCCAAGTGCAGGATCCGGATACACACCAGGCCGACTCCTTCTTACATCCGTTCCGCCCTTCAGCGTCTCCTTCTTCATGCTTCGCGTCAATTTGAACTCGAGCTTCACCTTCGAGGAGCGAATTCTGCACGTCGGACTCTGCCTGCCTCAATCATGCAATGACAACGATGTTAAACTCATCCTCGAGGAAACCGCCAAGTTATCGAAGACCGTCAAGCTTAGAGTGGAAGCGGTGCGTTCACCTCACCAGCACTATTCCATGTCGAATGACATGACCTTCCAGATCTTATGGTAAGTTAAGATGTAGAGCCACAAGAATCGATTAATATTTCACATCTATTGTTTATAGTGCCGTCACAGCCATTGTTATCATGATGCTCACAGTGGGGACCACCTACGATTTGTACCTCAAACACATTGATGATCCCAAGCGTGTTTTGAAGATCAACTGTGCCACTTACACCAACCCGAACAAAATCAGCGAACGAGCCATTTTAGACATGCACATTCAGGACAAGAGCAAGCTCAAATGCAAGCTCTATGTAGTTAACAACAATAATGGGCCAGAACCAGTTGAGTCGTTGCCTATTGAGGAGGAACATATTTGCAGTATGTATCTTTATCCAAAAGAATTCACAATTAAATAAACTTGTTTTAAATTTTAGTCTCCATTTTGAAGGATGTTATTCTCTCATTTTCTATTCGCATCAATATGAAACACATTTGTGATAGGACTGTTGGCAGCGATACTATTTCTGTAATCCATGGTTTGAAGTCTATCAGCATGGCGTGGGTTATCCTTGGACATACCTGTTTGGTCGCATTTAAATATTCCGACAATATGGAGTACCGCAAAGTGGTTCAGAAGGAGTTCCTCTTTCAGACTGTTACAAATGGAGCATTCAGTGTTGACACATTCTTCTTCACCAGTGGTCTCCTGGTGTCCTTCTTGTACTTCCGGACAAACGCCAAGGGCAAATTGGATACTTTAGGACAGAAGGGATTCGTATCAGGAATGTGTCATTTCTTTGGACTAATTCTCTATCGTTTTGCGAGGTAACCATTAAATAACTTTTGTTTTTTTAGTTTGTACACTGCATGTATTTTCTTCTTAAGATTGAGTGCTCCTTATTTGTACGTTCTGGGAGTCGTGGAAGTTTGCATGAAATGGTTCAACTACAACTCCATCTTTGAACCACCAACAATGGATCATGAGAATTGCCCTCAGTATTGGTGGCGGA
Source organism: Dorylogaster longipes (assembly GCA_027580035.1). NCBI lineage: Eukaryota > Metazoa > Arthropoda > Insecta > Coleoptera > Staphylinidae > Dorylogaster > Dorylogaster longipes. The sequence goes on along the minus strand of JAODFX010066497.1, from coordinate 15,837 downwards.
ATATTTTATACATCAACACTCTGTTTCCAGTTGAACAAATGGTAAGAACCTCGATGCAAGTCATTGCCTACGTTCTTGTATTATGTCTTCGTGTTGTAGTGTATGCTGTGGAGCTGGTACCTCTCAGACGATACTCAATTCTATGTGGTTGGTGCTATAATGCTCATCCTCGCAACGAGCCACTTCAAAAGCGCAGCTTCCTTGCTGGCCGTCTTCATGCTCAGCTCGTGGGCGACAACGGCGTATGTGGCTTTCATCAACAGTCATCTCCCATCCAGCGACGATCCGTTGGCTTTGTTTGACAAGATTTACGATAAGCCCTACACTCGTCTGGGGCCGTATCTGATTGGAATGTGCGCCGGGTGGATTCTCTTCAAGACGAACTGTCGCATTCGAATGTCACGATGGATCGTCGTCGTCGGATGGAGTCTCTCCTCGGCATGTCTGCTCTCCCTTGTCTACGGCCTCTACGAAGCGGATTTGTCACCAGCTGTTGGTGCTGCTTACAGTAGCTTAAGTCATTCGGCATGGGCACTCGGATTGGCGTGGATTGTAATAGCTTGCACCACAGGATACGGTGGTATGAGAGTGTTGAGAAAAGCATATCGCTGGTATTAAGCTCGATGGTTTGTTGTAGGTTACGCGAATTCCATCTTATCAGCGACCATTCTTTACCCCTTCAGTCGAGTCACTTACTGCGCGTATCTGCTGCATCCAATCGTGATAAGGATGATGACGATGAACATGGACAGTCCCATTCATCTGGGCAAGGAGGTGGTTTTCATCCTTTATCTGGGACAGCTGGTGGCATCCTACGTGCTGGGTTTCATCGTCTCTGTATCCTTCGAAGCGCCGGTCGTTTCGATGCTACGCATTCTCTCACGTATTCCGCCCAAGCGCAAAACTGGTTTGCAAACGTAAAATGATGGGCACTCCTCATCAAACTCAATATGTTGTGACTAGTGTGACTTCTTCAGGGTGAACTTGACAAATTGTGATGACCAAAACTTTCAGTGTTAATAAGTGTAACGCCTTTAATTTTATCTTGGTACTCTTTATGACTGCATTTATTCTATTTAAGTTATTGTCATTTATATTGTAATTATGTAAGAAACAATGATGATGGTGATGATTATGAATTAGAATAAGAAGTAGATATATTTTCATTAAGTTGATTGGAATAATCTTAAAGACCGCAAATAAAAATGTCCTAGCTAACAAAGAAGCAAATCAATCAAATTGTTATAAGACTTTATTAACCCTGCAATTATTATCGACATTGTTATTTTAGTAACTGAACCTCACACATATATTTATTCTTGATAAAAATCAAGTTAATCAAACTAATCATAACAAAGCCAAATAAATGTGGCATGGAAAGAAGGAAATAAATGAATTTATAACAAAATACGTAGATATAAATGAAAACTAAAACAAAACATCTATGTATTTCGTTATAAAGCAATTATAAAATATTACACCAACTCACAATTATTATCTTGATTAATAAAACTAATAGATTATTATTAACAGTATTTGGAATGTCGGGTAATGAAGCTAAGACACAACCAAAAGTGAGCATTAACTCATTAATCCGTTAGTCGTAAATTAACGAAGTTAACAATCTGCTTAACGGATTAACTTTTAAGTTAACTTCAAAAAATGTTAACGCCTATATGTTAACTTCCGTTAACTTTAGTCTGTTATATTAGTCTAATCGTTTGCAAACTTATAAGTTAAAGAACCCAACAAGTTAACGGAAATGTTAATGGTACAGGTGCGTTAAATTTTCGAGAATTTAACTTGTTAACTATTAATGAAGTTTGCCCACGTATAGCCACAACGGCCACAACTATGAGTGTTCTGTTCAGTTTCTTCCAATCTCTTCCAATAATCCATGAGCAATTAATAACATTCTCATGCAAAACGGATAAATTAGAATATTACTCATACAACGTTTCAATTACAAGTATTCCATTAAAGGCATCAAACAAATGCGAATCGCAAGTCAGTATGATTCATAGTTCGCGCCTTGCAATCCAATGTATCAGGCCGTCTCTCGCTTTCTGATTTGTCGGCCACAATCGGAAAGATCGGCAAAACACGAGCCCGACCGATCGGCCGGCGCCGCTGGCGCCCTCACCCGTCAAAATCAGTCGAATCGAAAATACGACACGAATGAGAGGTCGACCCAGCGATATGTAAAAATGGAGATGTGCTTTTCCGATAGCGTGCCAGCGAGCGGAAAATCCGTGCGGCAAGCCGACGGAGGCGTTATCTAGCGCGGATGCACGTTTGGCCCAGGTACGTGCGGCGCTCCCGTCGCCGTTGCCCGGCGGCGTGCGTGCAGGTTGTGCGGACAACTCGGCGAGCATCTCGGTTGGGCGGATACACACACGGTGCGTATGATACACGGCGCAATGCCTCGCATGGCTTTCCCATCACAAAACCCCACGAAGATGATTCTCTAGATACGAGCATACGTTCAAGGTTCATTTAAAATAGCGAAGCTCTTAACTAGCCAGATGTGCTTGCCATTGCAAGCTATGCGTGCATCGGCGACGAACCGTGGACGTTGTTTATGTGGAACATGCAAGATCACCGTCGGCGGCGATCGTGATTTGACATGGCCATTGAAGCAACATGTGACCCAAATAATAATGATTCAACGCAAGTTGTAAGCATTTTTCGAGACTGCGCGAATGATTTCATCGTTGATCATGCGTGTAAACTACCCTTGTCCTTGACGCCGCCGCAACATTCGATAAATCTGCATCATTTCATGAATATACACAGCCACCATCCATCTAAACTACTGATAAGATTGCCATGGCAACCACTGATATTGCTAATGTACTATCTTGAAGACTTACTCTGATTTGTGCATTTGTTTTTCAGGCAGCTGTGATGTAAAGCCAAGAAAGATGTCCCGACACAAGGTGATGATGAGCTATAAACTACACATACAGACAATTTTAAAATTGAGTGACTGATAATTGTAAGTGCAACAAGTGTGCAGCACTATGTCAGACAACACAAGGCACATTGTGCAGGTGTATGTGGGGTCACTGTCGGATCTCTATGAGGCCCTGTCAGTGGAGGCGAGCAAACAAACATCTGCAGAAGAAATCGTTGCCTGCATAGTGGAACGGCTCTCACTCACAGATAGTCCAACTGCATATGAGCTGGCAGAAGTGATTGGGGATGATGTTGGCGAGGAGTGCAAGGTTCGCAGTCTGGGACCACAGGAAAGCCCTGTTCAATTAAAATTGCTCTGGCCAAAAAATCTCGCTGTTGAGAGCCAGTACAAGTTCTATTTGCGAGAGAAGTCAAATGATTATATGTGGCCAGACAATTTTGTGATGGATACTCAGCTGGTAAAGGATTACTTTCATCGGTTTCTCTATCAGCCCAAAGATCGTGAGTATCCAGATTTGTGCCAACTGCCTGATCTGAATGAAACGACGCTCTTGGAGAATCTCCGCAATCGTTTTGAAGCTGGTCACATCTACACATATGTGGGAAGTATTTTAATTTCTGTGAATCCATTTAAGTTTTATCCCATTTACAATCCCAAGTATGTGAAGTTGTATCAGTATAGAAGGCTTGGACCAAATTTGCCCCCACATATTTTTGCCGTCGCGGACACGGCGTACCAATGCATGCTGAAAGATAACAAAAATCAGTGCATTGTTATTAGCGGCGAGAGCGGATCGGGGAAGACGGAGAGCACAAACTTTTTACTACATCACTTGACGGCGTTGAGCCAGAAGGGTTCATACGGAAGCGGCGTGGAACAAACGATACTCAGTGCTGGTCCAGTCCTGGAGGCGTTCGGCAATGCGAAGACCGCGCATAACAATAACTCGAGTCGATTTGGGAAGTTTATTCAAGTGAATTACAAGGGCAATGGAATGGTGCATGGAGCAGTTGTTCAAAAGTATCTATTGGAAAAGTCGCGAATCTGCACGCAAGGTCGGAACGAACGTAACTATCACGTTTTCTACCATTTACTCGAGGGAGCAAACGAGCAAGAACGTGCGCAACTGCACCTTAAGAAGGCCCACGAGTACAACTACCTGAATCGCAGTGGATGCTCAACGCTGGAGAACGTCGACGAGGGCTATGAATTCTCACGGTTGAAGCAATCAATGGAAATGGTCGGTTTCACGGCCGAGAAGCAACGGCGGCTCTTTTCCGTTCTCAGCGCAGTGCTCCTGCTCGGTAATGTCGAATTTCAGCCGCGCAAGTCTGCCTATCATCACGACGAAGCCGTCGGCATTAAGAATCCCGAAGTGGTCGCTCTCATCTCCGACCTGCTTCGCGTCAAACAGGAGACGCTCATGCAGGCGCTGACTGCGAAACGGGCACGTGCCTCCGGCGAGACGCTAGTGATTAATTATCGTCTACCCGAGGCAATCGCGAGTCGCGACGCGATGGCAAAATGCTTATACGGTGCGCTCTTCGATTGGATTGTGCTGCAGGTGAACCACGCACTCCTCTCCAAGAAGGACACGCTGCGCGAGCACCAGGGCTACTCCATTGGCGTGCTGGACATCTTTGGTTTTGAGGACTTTGGACTGTGTAATAGTTTTGAGCAACTGTGTATAAACTATGCGAATGAGCACCTTCAGCACTACTTCAACCAGCATGTGTTTAAGTACGAGCAGGAGGAGTATAGGAAGGAGGGTATTCGCTGGAAGAACATTGAGTTTATGGATAACACTGGATGTCTGCAGCTCATCGAGGGCAAAGTCAATGGGTTATTGTGTATTCTAGATGATCAATGCAAGTAAGTAAGACTACAGTTGGCAGTTGGTAGATATTGAAATTATTTATCTATTATTGATCTTCATTTGTTTTTTGTTTTACTATATCTTCGGTTAATTAAGATTGTTATGATATTTAATTAGGGTTTCTACTAGTTTCTAATTGATATTTAGAGAATAATTTAGCACCACTACACTGAAATGAAACATTTGGTTAAACAATCATCCTTTTTGTAAGTACTGTTTACTCATTGTAATCTTTGAACTAAAAACTATTGAACGCCAAAAGTGTCAAGAAGTGTATTTCCGTTAGTAAACATGCAAAGTTTTCAAAATGTCTCCGTTGTTACACACGTTTATCTTAAATATTGACTGAGTGAGACAATATTGACACAGGTCCTCAACCTGCACCATTTAGTTAGCATGCATCGCGCGCTGTTCCAATCGTCAATCAGCATGCATAAATTCGTTCGTTCGACGCGAAGGCAAGTTGTGGTAATGCGCCGTTCTTAGTTTTCCAGGCGCAACCAATGAGACGCTTCTGCAAAAGTTCAACAGCGTGCACAAGGACAATGTGTTCTATCAGAAACCGCAGAAGAAGGAGGCGGCGTTCATCATCGTGCACTACGCCGGCACCGTGAAGTATCAGGTGGCCGATATGCGCGAGAAGAACCTGGACATGATGCGGCAGGACATCGTCGGCGTGCTGAAGAACAGCTCGATGGCGTTCGTGCGTGAGCTGGTGGGCGCCGATCCCGTGGCAGTCTTCCGCTGGGCGATTGTGCGTGCCTTCTTCAGGGCGTACTTCGCCTTCCAGGAGGCCGGATGCCGTCATCGTCGTGAACGCGTCGACGGCAACAAAAACAATGTCCAGCAGCGGTATCAACGGAATCATATCCCCAATGACAACATTATTAGGTAGGTGCTCTTTCGCAACACCCACTTGTCGTCCTCATGAACTAATCCGATCATCGAGCTGATCGATTCGCATGATATTTTGAAAATGACTTTAAACAGAAAAGAAAGGGGTTTTGTTCAATGGCTGATGAACTTCTTTAATATTCTCTCTAGCCATCTTGTGACTGTTTCCGCCGTGAACCTCACTATAAATCGAATCGCGTAAGTTCCCTCAATCAAGTTAGTTTGCCCCGAAATCGGTTCGTTGATACATGCTCCAATATGTCATCTAATTGTGTTATGCGCCCATTTGAGGTTGATGTTATACATTGGCGAATCATCTCATTCGCGAAATGTATATCGAAGCGTTCTTTTGTTTCTCTGTTTGCCTTCGTACCATCATATTGCATGTCGAAGATAATTACTATAAATAGCTTGAATCCAGCACCGATATGCATTCAGTCAGTGTCTAGCTATTGATGGTATATTTTATTGAAACAGTTGTTGCTTGATGCTCGTCGTGTTTGCTACGTTTTTAGCGAATTATTTGCGTTTGCATGTGGGGAATAAAAGCAAAGAATGCTCCATGTCTTTCACATTTCATCTTTATTAGTCAGTGCTGGGTAAAATACTTTTAAAAACTATTTCAAATATAGATACAGATTACTAGAATTGGCAAAAATTGCAATTCCGGCATCCGGATTATCCTGATACTTCTTGCTATCCGGAGGTGAATACACGAAAGACGGATAGAAACTGATGGCATATAGATGGAAAGCAATTAAAGTAAAAGCTTCTTACAAAGTTCAATCAAATCGAATCACTGCTTGACTGGAGCAGAAATTAAATTACCCGGATAGAAATAAGTATAAAAGTCTAAAAGTTAATCCGAATGGAAATATAATATCCGAATAAAACTGCCAGCTTTATGCTCTGCCAGGAAGTATTTTAAATATAGATACAAAATACATTTCAAAATTATGTTTGGAATGCAAATATACCTTTTTTTAATGACATACGAAATACAAGACTTTATTCTTCCAAAAGTTTAACATTTTGTCGGCAACGAGTCTCTGGCATCTTGAATATGGCTCTTCCGAAAGAGTGAGCAGATTCACGATTTGAAGCAAAATAGATGGTAAAGTAATTAAAAGGATTATTAAAAAGATGTTAATTTTTCCCGAAATACAAATGCAATAAACGTATTGCAAATACACAATGTTTCCTTTAAGGTGTGTTTGTTCATGTACAAAGGCCAAAGCTCGTGTGCAAAACTTCATTTTCAAGTTATCTTGTTAGTTGGATTTAACACAAACCCAACCAGACAAGGTATTTAGTAGTATTGTGTTTGAGAATACGTTGTAAATTTGCTGCAATGCGTTCAGACCCGACACAAAAAATATGTTTTCACTTGTGCAAAATGTAAAATATCACACTCGCAAATTTAGTGTGCAATTGCTCACTTGCATACCATAGGGGCAGGGCCGTAGCTAGGACCAAAGGTAGGGCATCTCCTGTTTGAATAGCTGCATCACATTTTCTTTTGTTTTTTTATCAACATTATAATAACCTCGTATTAATCATGTGAATTTTCAGAATAAAGAATACTGCAGGATTATTTTTAAGGTAGACCTTTGTTCACCCTTAGCTACGGGCCTGCATATAAAGATATTTCAATTCTCCCCAGCACTGTTTTTAGTCTTATATGTATGTGTGTGTGTAAATGCGCAGAACGTGATCGTTGTTTGGTTGGATTGTAATTGTTTTCTATTTATCCCATACAGCAAGCAGCGTAATGCGATAGCGTTAAATCGTTTAGGTCGCAACAACGACGCGGATGTGCCCAGCAATCACAACCGGCTCTCGTGGCCGCAGTTTTACAATCGCGGCAAGGTGTGCGCCGCGAGCAAACCCAGCAGCGAAGGCGCCGGCGGAGGCGGCAGCGACGCCCGTCGTGCGCGAAAGGATGCTGCTGGAGGCGGCGTTGGTGGCGGCGCCGGAGGTGGCTGCGGTGGCGTGGGTGCATCGCACTCCTCAGCCTTCGAACGCGTTATGTGTCCTGATCAAGCTCGCGTCATGCAACGAGCTAATCAGATCGTTATGTATGTACACATCGTATCTCTAACGAGCGAGCCAGGATGCGAGCGGTGCCTTTAATCATTGTAGCCGATGGGTAGTGGTCGTTGGTGGCGGATACTTGCGATTTCTGATTTCTTTTCTCAAGTTTCCTGCGGGTAATTAAACAATAACTCACTTGACAATAGCCGACAATCAACATTAGGTTTTTCGACTTTTAGTCGGTGAACATTGTCGGCAATTGTTAATAAACTGGCTTTCAGTTTCGCTGGGCTTCAACTACATACTTAAACAGCGTTCTTTCTCACTCGCTGATCATTTGGTGACATTCGAACAGCACAACAACTTTCTGGGACGTGGTTGCAACTCGTTGGTAGTGCTTTATAATTCTGCGTTATAACATCCGAATCATTTACAACTGATATATTGATGTGTATCATTGCTCTTGAATGTGTGTTTCTTCGTGCATTAATTTTTGATTAGTTATGTGCTAATACATCTTTACAAAGCATGTAATCGAATACATTGCATGTTTTAGTATACGCTTTGCAAGAAAGCATCAATTCTGATGTAATTGATTTTCCCAGGAAAAACAAATCGTTTCGACCTAGAGAGCGCGGACGGAAGGGCTTGAAAAACCTGCAGTCGGTGAAAACGCTCGCTGGGAAGACGGGCATAACAGCAACAAATCAAGGCCAAATGGGCAAAGCGCGCAAGCAACCAATGACGGTTACCGCACAGTTTCAACAGTCGTTACATTCGCTCATGGACACGCTAAACCAGGCGAACCCCTTCTTCATACGCTGCATCAAGTCGAACAGTAAGAAAGTGGCGAATGATTTCGATGAGGAGACGGTGCAGAGGCAACTCCGATATACGGGCATGCTGGAGACGGTGCGCATTCGCCAGGCCGGTTTTAATGTGCGCCTGACGTACGATGAGTTCATCCAGCTGTACCGCATTCTCCTGCCGAAGGGCTTGCTGAGTTCGCAGCACGACGTGCGCGACTTCCTCGCCACGCTCAATTTGGACCGAGATAACTACCAGCTCGGATGCAGCAAGGTGTTCCTGCGCGATTCGGTGAAGAGCAAGCTAGACAGCCGCCTACATCAGCAAATCATGGCGAGCATTGTACGACTTCAGCGCTGGTTCAGAGCATGCTTGGAGCGCCGACGATTCCTGCGCATGCACAATGCCGCGGTCACAATTCAGGCCTATTGCCGTATGTACTTAGAACTGAAGAGTTTTAAGAATGCTGTCAATGCCGCTGTGAAGATACAAAAACAGTGGAGAGCATATACAGCTCGAAGTTGGTACCAAAAGGAGCTGAAGTGCATCGTACAGATACAGGCACAATGCAGAGGGTATTCCGCTAGGAAAGCATTCCAAAAGAGGAAACAGCAAAAATCTTTATCGCACAAATATGTAATTGATCTTCATATCGCCAAATTGCAGCCATTGCGACTTATCCGAATTTTATTTTTAGAGTAATCATGTTTCTAATGTTAAACTGATATATCACGGGTCATCGGACATCCTTCTTCCAGATGAGTCTGACGCGCAACAAGTGCGGCCCAAATCCAAACTATCTGAGTATGTATTCAACATTTGGTGTGTCATTATATTGTAGCATATCTTTCTTCTTGCAGATGCAGTGGTTATGGTTCGAAGGTTAACATTTTGGAAGATTTGGAGATGAAGTTCTCGCCGAAAGCAACCTTGCGATCCACTCAGTCATTACCAAGTGTAACAACAACTCGGCAAGCACCCGCTTTCAATGTTTATAATCATAACAGGTTAGTAGTCGTCGTTTCCGAAGTAACAAATCCCTTGGACCTAGAATAGTATTCAAAAGTCGCACTAGATGGCGCGATCAATCAAAATAACAATGTTTATGCTTTTTTGGCTTAACATATGATTGTCACTCAATGATTTATTTATTCATTTAAAGCCTTATTGTATTTAGGACATTTTACTAGAATTATTTGTAGAGAAAGTTGATAGATACACTCATAGTTTAAATGTATTGATATATTTTTCTGGGTAAGAAATAATGTGAGGCTTGAGTATATATACAAGTTTGAAGCTGATGGTTGTCGGAGGTGTGTGTCTGTGATGGCACAGCTGAACATTGATCGCTTAAGTCTGGCAGATCTGCTCAGTGGGTGGCGTCACGTGGTCGATCTAGGAGCCGTTGGACTCTACCGATGCCGCAGTTCGGTGCTGTGCTCGCACGGAAGACATCCAAGACTTCTCGAACGTCCGCCATTTCCAAATTTGGGGGGTTAACGGATAGATTGAATATTTAAGACACCTCTATGTACAGGCACTGCAGTTCAGCAGTCTGCCATTCTTTTGTTCCCTTTTTCAATGACCAATTTTTGCAATCAGTTTTATTGTCCTTTCTAGACTGGAAGATATCAAACAGGAAGAAACTCACCTGGAGCCCTCCCCAAAACGCAAACTAGTTAAGGCTTTCGATGTTCCCGAAGGGTTGGCATTGGTACCCCGACGGGGAAGTAACAACTCCTTGAATTCAACGCACTCACCACTCAGTTGTGCGGCCTATCAGCAGAAATCCAGCAGAGATCCAGTTTACATGATGACACGCACGAAAAGCGAAACGGATTCGGATTCGGCCGCGCAACCCTGTCATGATATTTTCCACAAGCTTAATATAACCGAGCGCCAGAACAAGCATCCTGTGGTTAAAAGGGAATCGCGCAGTGATGTCAAACTGGTCAGCTTTCCACCCATTCGGCGCATTCGGGACGATTTTGTGCGAATCGAAAAGACCTCGGAGATGATTGATGCGTACACCGACCTGGAGTTGGAATTGGCACCAGATAAAGCGAAGCAAATGCTCGGTTCCACCGACACGGCGCATATACCGAAGCCACCTTCGCGAAATGCACGTGGTCAAAGGCGAACACTGATAGCGCGCAGCTTAGGGGATGACGTATGCGATGTGGTGTGTTCTGAAAGGAATCCGAATCTGGGCACAATCGATGAGTTCACTACGCACAGCAAAGTTCTGCACGACTCAAGTAGCAAGCTGACAAAGTCGGAAACCGATTTCAGTTATGTGCACATTCCGTCTCCGAAATGCGTTCGGCCCGGAGAGCAGTTCCCGCAAATAAGACGGCGAAATTCGGACCCAGCCACAAAAACCGCAATTATTGAAAATCCTAATGGTACACCGTGGGTGGAGACGAAGACCATCAGAGCAGGCGAACATTCCTTTCGATTATCACATACATCGAAATCAAAACCCACCGACGAGAACTGCTTTTCGTGTCGCAAGAATTTGTACCCGGATCCCGGGCACAAATGCCTAGTTTGTAAAAGGACGTTCCATGTGAAATGCATTCAAAACCAGCTTGTTAACGAAACCCCTTGCATAGCCGACAACCAAAAACCCAGGCGCAAGCAAAGAAAATCATCGCGGACGCCGCAAGATTTTGGCAAACATTCGCACAACAGCAATTTCAAGAAAACGGGAGCCTCTGAATTTACCGACCGAACGGATCAAATAATATCCGACGCGAAGGAATTGGACGATATGCAGAATTTCATTTCGAGTAAGATATTAAAAATTGAGGAACAAGCTGGCAAAAAGCCAAGCGAGGTGGACCGTTTGTTCAAGCAAGCGCTACGAGAATTTAAAGACAATTTGGTGCAGTTATACAGTACGGCAAATAAGAATGGGGCAAGTTTCGATGCTTACAGTGTGAAATACAAAGACCTCATTTCCAATTTCATGCAAGCTATGGACACCGTCTGCCAGCGTGAGCAAAAAGATAAAGATTTCCCTGTCACAATGGGTGTCAATGCATTTAGAGGGTTCATGAATGAATTCATGAACTCGCGAGCCGATCAGGAGAAACCCAGTAAAAGTAAGAAGAAGAAGGAGAAAAAGCGCAAGCTAGAGGAACGCACGATATTCAATGGGCATACATTCCAGTTAACAATTTTACAGATTCAAACCGTGTGCGAAATTTGCTCGCAGCGACTTATGTGGCCAATCGAACGAGGACTGGTGTGCCAATCCTGTAAGTTGACATGTCATCGCAAATGCTACCTAAGGTGTGCGCGATGTGTCAAAGACAATGCTAGTATTGATGAGGATTCAAACAAAATATTTGGTGCTCCTTTGGAATCGTTATTAGGTGACGAGGATAAAATTCCCGTAGTCATTGAGCGCTTGCTGGCGACAATTGAAAAGTTCTTCCTCTACACAGAGGGTTTGTATCGTAAACCAGGCGTGAGTTCGAAAGTAAAGGAATTGAAGCAGAAAATGGAGGAAGATAAAGCTGACGTGAATTTCGGACAGTATCAAGTGCATGTGCTAGGCTCAGTGCTGAAATGCTTCTTGCGAGAAATGCCTGAACCTCTGCTGACCTTCGAGTGTTACGAGAATTTCATACGAGTGGCGAGCATGACCGATGCCCAAGAAAGAGTTTCCACCCTGTATGACATGCTGAAAAAGCTCCCAACCGCAAACTACGACCTTATGGAGCGATTGATCTTCCACCTTGCGAGAGTAGCACTTCACGAGGAAGTTAACCGCATGAGCGCTGCGTCCCTTGCAATTGTCTTTGCGCCCTGCATTCTGCGAACGAACAAAATTGTCCCCGCACAGGATCACCTCCATGACATCAGCAGCCAGACCCAGTGCATCGAGACAATTATTTCCGAGAAGATCAGAAAGATTCGGAGCACTCTGGATGATATTGATACATTGGATACTGCATGCCAAGCGGCAACAAATCGCTTGTCATCCCTGCGCAGTTCGAAAGTCTTTAGTCCCGATGAATTGCTTCCTACGCAGTCGTCGCATGGGCAACCTGGCAATATGGTGGATGAGGAAGAGAACCTTCTCGAAAATCACATTCATGATATTTTGAAGGAGAAAGAACATCTCACCTCCACGTTACCAATGCTGGCGCATGCGACCTCCGACGATGACATGCTGTCGACAGACGGGAGTTTCGATGACATCTTTAGCGGTAGTTCCGTAGGCGCTAGCGAGCAGAAAAGACTGAAAGGCCCTGTTATTCGCACTCTCTCCGCGGGCCAATCAATTCCGCCGAAGCATCTGGGATTTGTGATCGACCAGGCGAAAATTGTCGACGATTGCACTGAGGATGCGCCTATTATGGTATGAGAAGGCTAAGGCGAGACGATTTGCGAACGTAACGTGATGCTTCCATATTTCTACGCGTTTGGACTTCCATGTTAGACGCTAGCAGAACGAAAGAGGCCCCCACGTGACGCACGACATTTACTTCAAATGTTCTCGTCCTATTTGAGCATGACGCCACCTAAAAGAAGGTATTTGAGGAAAGGGATAAAAGACCACTGAGCAAGTACTATGAAATCTGTAGAGTTGTACATAATATAAAAATCACTAAAGCTATACAGAGATATTATTGGGAAGGCTTTGGATAATCGCCCAAGATGAACTATTAAGAAAATGTGTTGATATAGTATTGTCTATTTTTATGTATAAATCTTGAAACATTATATAACAATTGAAGCAACTCGATTCGTGAGGTTGAATTGAAAAAGCATATACAACTTTTTATGCTATTATCTCAATATTTGTAGTAGATCCTCATTTCAACGCAAATTTTAATATGTAACATCAATTTCCGTTTTTAATTACGCCCAAAGCAACATCTAATCGTACGTGTGATATTTTGTTTTGCACACTTGAGACGTAGATATATGCAGTGCTGAGAACAAGCTCTGTTATTTTCATAACAGATGTAGTTAACCTGTGTACTTCTTACATAAACTTATTTTTTCATGAATTTTACGGTAAAGTGATATACATATATTTAAATACCATATATAGATATATGAATATGTTTTAGATTCGCAATGCGTGTTGTGAGTGTATATTGTAAAGTGAAAACGATATACATGCATAGGGTGCTTGTTTTCTTTACTTCCGAAAAAAGACGGTACCAATTAATTATCAAGACATCAGTGTATGCAGTAAAGCGTGATTCACGTAATTGTTATGAAACTCTTGTGTTAGCAATGCAATCATTAGCTTGTGATTGTTAATGCAAGATTGTTGATGTGATTTTTCCTTCATACTTGTTTGTATAAGCAGGGTAATTCAAAATTTACGTACTCGTTTGAACAAACAAAACAAAATTTAACTATAACGTAACATTTGGAAAATAATTCTTATGACTATGATAAATGACTACTACCTTATAAATTCTCGCAATATTATTAGAGATATGATACCGTTTGAGTGATGGCTGGCGAAACACGTTTCTATTGATCGAACAAAACTGAACTAATTGGATTAAGCTTGTTATTTGAGATATTGTTAAACAATTGCATGGTTGAACAAGAAACACGCGCACTTGAAGGAGAAACTTAATACTTGTAGATCCAAGAGTGAAGCATGTGAACATGAACGTGAATGTTTCTGCTGCATAAGTATTATTCATAATTGATCGACTTAACTTGGATTAATTGTAAACAATGTTTGTGTCCTGAAGATTAAAAACTGTTATAATACTCAACAAAGGAAGCCTGATAATGCATAAATGAATGTATAAATGCTCCTCTCTTTATTAGCAATACGCATTTATTCATGTTTGAACGGATTCCAAAACGCGCATCATCAGAATCAATGCAACTAGGCGTACCATGTTTGTCTTGGAAAATGTGTTCATACAATCGGTTTTTCCAGACTGTAACCAATGCCAACAAGATGGAATGAATCCAGGTGTTGTACCTGGCTGGCGCTCTTCGAGCAAATTTATCAATATGTTAAACTGTATCATTAAATAGTAGTGTAATGTTTGAGTTATTTGAGAAATTATAAAGTAAGCGTTATTTATTATATTACTTCTAGTTACTTTAGTTGGTTTAACTGTTATTTGCTCATACGGTTCAAATTATAATTGAGAGTATTGTAAAATATATTTATAAGCCGAGGACAATTCGTTTGATCGTGTTGGCGAAAAAGGCGAAAGGGCAATCATGCTGATTACGTTTCATTTGATCGTAGTGTCTACGAATGTGCGCATTTTAGGAAATGATACTTATTTTAGTACTAACCGCTACTGGATAATTCAATCACTAATTGAACTGATCATATGCATAAGTTACGTGTTATAATTCTATTCTAATCGTTTATATATTGTAAAATTGGATGCTTTAGTTTGGCTGCTCCTTGGGAGATATTTCATTAACTGTATAGTCGGCGGTAAACGTTTGAGTAGTATAAAAGAAAATTTGGACTGATTGAAGTTAATACGGTGTATTTACATTTTTATAATTTAATCACCTAACGCCAAACAATCGCTTACACATTATTTACTTTCTAACATAATCTGAGAAAGTGGAGGACATCATAAGTACATCAAATCGAATGAATAGACTACTACTATTGTAATATGACCTCGACGATGCGTTTTAGGAACAAACGTACGTGCTGGTATTCTGAATAAAATCTAAATAAATCTACGTTAAACTGACTATTGATATATTATGAGGAGAAATACAAAATAAACATCTATTATACCAAATGTTAAGCGATAATTAAAGTGTTTATATTTTAAATGAATATGAATGTAATTCAGAAACTTTGTAAATATACTTTTTTTCATTTATTAAGGGTTTATGTCATTGAAAACTTTTAGTCCTCTCGATTTTCCATTATGACCAATTAAATCATGGAACATGGGATTCAGGAAGTAAACGTCAAACATTTATATTAGGTTTAAGCCAATAATCAGATAATCCGAAGTAAATAAATTGTTGAAAGAATGGTCTGTAAGTTGGATGGATTCAGATGGATTGCGGTTCTGCTGGCGAAAGGTAATATTAATCCGTTAACGGGTTAACTTTTAAGTTAACTACAAAAACTGTTAACGCTAATGTTAACGTTTATCATGTATTTTTCAAGAATTTGATTTTTTACCTATTAACGAATTTAAGAAGAAGAACCGTTCTTTGAGGTACTTTTTAACTTTTTCATTCTATCAGCCATGGCCGCAGCCAGGATTTCATTTCGTGGAGGGGCTGAGAGCAGTTAAGTAAGTTAAAGATATATGTATAGAGG
>JAODFX010065389.1:0-18494 GCA_027580035.1 Dorylogaster longipes | reverse complement strand
CAGGCCGCACCGTAAGTAATCCTATGCCGCAAGATGTAATCAAAAAGTGATTAATCCACGTCCGTGAAGAAATCCCACTTATATATTCAGAATTCGTAATGTCTCATAAATTATGCATTGATTATATTGTACGTGGTAAGAATGATAATGCTCAATAATAGCGGATGAAAATGTAAGAATGTTTGCATGTATAAATTCACTTTTTTATGCAGAATATTTCACTCACTTAAAAGTGCAGAGGAAAAATGTACAATCAATTAAAACGCTAAATAGGCTAGTGAATTGAATTTGAGAACGAAGCCGAATGTTTTTGTATGTTCGAAACGGCGAAGGTATGTATAACCAGGTGGCATCGCATTTGCCATTTCGAAAACTAAACAGCTTAATGCCGAATGCATCCCGAGACGGTCGTTGCGATCGTTTCGGAAACGGGAGAAGCGCGCAGAACGTCAGACATTACAGCCGTTACGCGCTGCCGCTCACCTGATCTCGCGTAATAAAATTCCCGTCTTCCATCGCGTACCTATTGCTGCCAGCGATCGCCAGCGATCGTAGCTGCGACGCATCGCTACTCATATTTTCTGCGTGCATCTGTTTCGCGTCAGACGCCCGGCGCCTCCACGCGCTGCCGTCGCACGCTGAAAAACTATTGAGAAATTGATGTCGAGAGCCAAAGCGACATCGAAGCTCTAGAGCTCTTAGAAATAATTCGTTTCAAAAAGCAAACTAAAGAACCTGCCTTGTTCGAGATTCCTTTGCACTACTTTACTTACGTCTTGCTAATTTTGTGCCGGTGATTTCTGTGGTCGGTATCAAATAAACTGCTCCCAATGCGAGCGAGCGTAATAAACCACGCTGAACATCGTCGCCGCGCTAAAAGCCTGCGAATGTGTCGCATCAAATTTGCAGTAAGCTTTCGCGCTTCCCGCCGACGAAAGCGCAGCGCACCGACGATGGAAAAACGAACGTAAACGCCGAAAATGGGCTTTTCGAAATGAGGTACAGGCGAGAGTCTTCCGCAAACCCAGTGGGATTTGGGAGCGCATGCCTCAACCCGCATGCATCCCGGCGAACCTTCCCGAACGACGCAATCCCAGCGGACCCGAGCGAGGTGTTGTTTATAGGCCTATAGAGAGAGAAGGGGAGAGAGGGAGAGGATATCAGCCAGGCGGCGTGCGCGTTTTTGTTGTCCGAAAATTCGCTGCAACGCGCTTCGCTAGAGTTCGCCTGCGATTTTTTTGCGCCGGAGAGCGAGTGAATCAAGGCGCAAACAAGAGCGAGCGCATTGCCAGTGCGTGCGTGATCGAATTAGCCGAGAGTTATTTCCTCAACGGCTAACGAACCAAGCGGAAATCGCGCTCGCGTCTTCCAAAAATTCTCTGCTCTCCGCGCAGCCCGAAATTGATTTATCGCCTAATTCGATTATGCAATCGGCCACAGCAGGGCCCGAAACGAACACAGCGAGCGCTCCACGTCCGTGTATTATCGATGTCCACGCACGGTAATCACTTGTCAATTCGCGCGATAATTGCTACGAACCTATAATAATTACGAGGCCCGGATTCGCGCCCCGCGTCGCGCGGATTAATGATGAGGCGCGGCGGAATAAAGTGGAAAACGCATTTCGCCTCATCCTCCTCCAGCGATAGTGTGCATAAATCGCACGGGCGCGCGCTCGACCGCCGCATAAATGAGTTGGAAATCGAAACGAATGCGCGCACGCTGAATCTCGCCGCCGGAATTATTTAATTAAAGCCCGCCGCGCGATAATCACTCGCGTGCGAGAGCGCGGCGCGCCGAAAAATTTCGCTCATTTCGACGTGTTTAAAATTTAATTCTCCATTTTGCAGCCGCGCACAATTTCATTCGGAGATTGCACGCGTGATTTGGGAAATGCGAATAGACGCTAACACCATCTGTTCCGCGCCGTAGGAAAAAGATCGCGCTAATGAAGCCCAATTCATCATGCGATGTATTGTTGGTGTTGGCGGGCGGATGCGGTCACTTCTTGCACGGTTAGAGTCCATCTGATTCACGTCCGACGCGACGCAGTGCGTTATTAATGAGCAGGCGTTGTGCTTCCTCATGGTGGCGACGACGTTTCGCTTTCACTTTGCTATTGTCCCCCCATCTTCGAGGAGGTGGCAAAAAAGGCGGGCAAATTGCGTTATTTACGTTGGTGGCGGCCATTTTTCGGAGTGCAGCGCTTGCCTAATAATCCCCAGGTGCTATTTCCTCCGCCGCTCCGGCCGCAGAGCGCACGATAATCCTCTAATTAAGATCCGCCCGATTGTCGCGCATCGCCGCAATTTTATCCTCAAACGCAGCGCAGCAGCGTGTGGTGGAGGCGCCGGGCAAACCTCTTTCGCGTGCGCTGAAGATCCCGTACGAATTTCTATCGGCGTGTAAATCTGTTACCTCTAATTCAAACGCTCGTCTTTCCTCCCTCGTACACTAACACGCGCATTCAGCTCTCTCGGCTAGCTGTTGCGATGATTTACGGCGAACATAGCAGTGTTTTCCCGTCGGACCGACCACCACGCTGGCCGCTCGCTGCTCGTGTTGCTCGCGTTCTTCCTTTTGCGGCCGTTTTCTTTCTCGTTGCTGCTCGCTTGCCGGCACGGAGGTGTCCGAACGCCAGCCAGCGTTCCTTTTGCGCCTTGCCATATTGATGTACGGCGCTGCCGATAAAGAAACTCATTTGTTCTTACGTCGCGTACGTCGGTCTCGCTGCGCGTTACGCTCACCGTGCACACAGCCTTTGCTTTCGCAAACAACGTACACATGCGAGATACGCGTCGAGATGGATGGCGTAATAGAATACGGGCGTCGTATGCGCAACGCGTTTCGCGTGTTTATTACCAATTTTATGCCTTTATTTCTTGGCTGCGTCTCGCCGACGACGGATCGTATGAATATCAATGCACAGCTGCTCGGGGAAACTTGACGCAGCTCGCGGGTGGAAAACTCGACTGCGAAGGTGACATGAGCGCTTACAGAGCAGCGCGCACGCATTCAGCATTACTTTACATGCAAATAGAAAATTATGCCTCGTCCGTTTTTCCTCGCCGTGTGCACATGCAGCTCACACGCGCCCGACCCCAAAAGGGTAACCGCCGAGTTGGGAAAGTTGCAACCAAGTGGAATTATATACGTCCACAATGCTCGCAGGATTTACGAGAAGTAAGTAGGGAAAAACATTTTGCGTCATCGGGCAGTCGGCGAGCTTTTAATCTTTTCTCCGAGTGTAATTTCATCGAAGGGATGTTCGATCGCGCTGCCAAATAGACCGAGCACATATCACACGATCCGAACGACACTCCCAAACTCTGGCACACACACTCACACACATTTGCCGGCGGTGGTCGTAGAGCACTTGATCAAATCGATGCCCGATGCCAACGGGCGAAGAGTCCGCAGTACGTTTTCGACCTGCCATTCGCTCGTGTTTACCAGCTGAAATCCAAATTGATATCCGAGTGACACATTCAGTGCGCATAACGAAATTATAATCATCCACTCACTCTCATTGCAGACATGCAGAGAGTCGTTTCACTTTTTGCCATTACGGTTGTGGTTTTTTTTTGCGGTGGTTCGCAATGGATCACCCTGTGTATCAGCGCACTCGCGTGTAGCTCTGGTCGGGGGGGATACCGAGCCCATAAGTCATCGCCGACCGATACCAGTGCGCCGATTAGCCGACGACGAATGAGCGCACCGCGATATTTCGATTTGCGTGCGCAAATGCGCATAATTCATATAATCTGTGTGCGAACGCACCCACACACACACACACACAATGGAAAAAATGCATTGAACTAGCTGCCAGCAGCAGCATTCATCACGAAAGAGAGCACCAAGAGTCGCAGTACTCTTCTCCCCGTGTGTCGACCGACCTACTTTCCGCTGTGGCGTATCAACGTTTGCTCGATGTCGACCATAATATTTCCGATGTTATTGCCTGCAGCGATTGCGCAGCTCGTCGTCGTCGTCGACGTTGTTCGTGCCGTTGCGCGTTGGCAGGTTCACCTATCAACCGGTAAGCGGTGCCCATCTTTTCTCGCCCGCTGTAAATTCCGTCCGAACAGATGGGTTTAACTACTTCTCCATACGTCACCCACTCGCACGGCGCCGGAATGCTAAAACACGCCGCCTTGATCGCCGGCCAAAGCGAGAAGTTGCAACTCTTTCGGCGGCGATATCTCTCACCAACTTCCACTCGCCTCCCCGTCAAAGATAAAGCGCAACGCGGCGTACGCCCGCAAACAGATGGCAATGATGATAAATCTTCACCGCACAGCGGCAAGATGCTGCGGTCGCGGGAGGCAAATGTTAATTTACGAGCGCAATGGTAATTCCCCCCTTTATTATAATACGCGAAGTGCGCGACGAAACACGAGCGGCGCGTAATTTTCCACCTCGAAGCAATTTATATCAATGTCGAAAACTAAGCGTCGTGATAGTGGCTGGTTCGTTCGTGTTAATACCAAATGCAACTCCTGACGCGTTGTGGCGTTTGTGAACTTTGCGAATCGTTTGTTTTCATTACGGTTATGCTGATAGAGTTGCACGCGTTCAACTCCTGCTAATATTTTCCTTTCACGATGGCCTCCCCTCTGCCAAACTAATTAGACTCGAAATTGGCGTCTTAAAGCGTAGATGCGACTAGATTGCGCGACTATCTTAGAGTCTCCGCGTTTGTTTTCACTGCGGCCTCAACCAACAGTGTAATATTGCAGGAAAAGCCTCTGGTGACATTGTCGGTAAGCAAGGATGAGAGCGCCGTTCGTCACGGCTCCGGTGAAATCTGATTAACACGCATTTACGCGCAGTGCAAACTTCCGCGAGCGGACAATGAGAAATGCGCGCTGGACGTTTGCAAGCCACTAGCACACACAACGTGGTGCTAACGAGCCGCAGTGGAAGCTAACCGGGATTACCCGGAGAGGAGCGCAATTATTAATCGCCGAGTATTAATAGCAATAATGGCGTTATTTTCCCCGCTCGCACCTGGGATCTCACCCCCGGGATGATGCCGGTCGCGATCGCAACTTTCCGACTTCTTCCTCGTGCGATGATTAATTATCGTTCTGCGGCGCGGCGATAATTGATGAGGGCGGATTTGTTTCAGGCGGGGGATTAGACGATGGTCGACGGGGGGGTGAGTGGGCTTGGTAGCAAGGTGTATCAATTTCCGTCGTCGTCGTCGTTCTGCTCCTTGTTGCATGCGCGTTGTTGTTGCTGCGGGCGCGCGCTGGCAAGTTGGAAGTAGTGTAGCTGGCTGTAAATAAATCTATAAAACGCTTTACGGCGAAGAAATGGTGTTTACCACACTCCAGTGGCAAGCAACCGCGCCAAGGCCTCGCTCTCTCGCTCTCTCCCTCTCGCCTGCGCGGTCCCGGGGGAGGCGTGCTCATAAAACCGTCGTAAAAACGCGTTGCACCGCGACTATGCGTCCCGACATGCTCGAGTGCCGTACTGCACTGCACCGCAGGTTTAATCAAACCGGTTCGAAATGAAAACGTCTTGTTCTCGCCGCCGCAGCCACCGTCGCCTCCACTGTACACAGTTACAGCGCGGAGGTACTTTTATATCCCGGATATTCTTGAGATATTGGATCCTTCTCGTAAGTACGCATTACGAAGAGACACTCTACCCACACTCCAAGGCGAAACTGCAAATGTGCTCCGGATCCGACTGGCGGTAGCGGCAACAGAACGTGCTTGCGTTTAATCAATTTACTCTCAACTTTCTAATGCTGGTCTTCGAGGAAAGCATCCTGTATGCAAATTTGCTAACGTCCGTTGGCGAGTATGCGAACAAGGGAAGATCGTATGTTGATTTTCTTGGGTGAGATTGGGATGGTGGGGAAGGGAAGGTCTTGGAGGCGGTTAAAAGATGGTCGGACGTGTTAATTAATGAAGTCCGCCGTCGTTAGGCACCCACGCACCTCGTCAAAGTTCCCGTCCAGAGATTGTTTAATGCCTTGTTGCCCGAACCGTCGGCGACCTTTACGCTCGGGGCTTCCGCACAATCTTCGCCGCTTCGATTTCCGAAAGAGCCGGAAGACAGTTGGCGGACGGGTCGACCCTCATGGTGTGTTTGAGGGCAAGTTTGTGCATACGTGGCAGGTCGCCGGTGCGGTAGAAGGATCGACGTTAGGATTATTTGCCCGAGGCACACTTCGTCATGCGAACTTTTCGTTGCCTATCGCTAGAACCTGAACCCTGCACCTGAAACTATATCAGGTGCTCCTCGGAATTTCTATTACTACGATTCGTTCATTTAGCTATATTTGATGAAAAACCATTTTTTTTCAGGTACTGTTGGTGGCCAAGTGTGATAGTAGTTGTTATTGTTGCCAGTTATTACGAGTCGACACGCAGCATCCTTTGGAAATCGTTTCGCACGTCGCTGTCGTCGCATAAAGTCCCTTCTCACTCCTCGCGGGCGGAAATATATCAACCGCGAAGCGGCGTGCGCTTGCTGACACAATTGACAATGCGGCGAGGAATAATATCTGAAGGAAACGTTCCATGATATGCGGTGTCGCAGTGAAAGTCACGGAACGTCGCAGCCACGCATTCTCCTATTTTATTGCGACGAGAGCGGCATAAATCGAATATGCGCGAGATGGCGGCGGTGGGGCGATGCGAATTCATCGGATTTCAATTGACGTTATTAACGCGAGAACAGTAAAGCGCCGGCGCTGGCGGGAAGCAATCGAAGCAATAAAGCGCGTCGAAACGGCCGCGCCGCGATGCGCCGAAGAGCTTTGTGCGCACGACGATGGACGATTGCTCGAGTTTCGCCTGCGATTTCGTACATATCTGCGGCGGACAGTGCAATAAGGCGACGACGGCGACGAGCGCAACCTCCTCTCCCGCATATCATCTGCGCTGCTGCCCGCACGCCTCGGCTGCGACTGTGGATATCGTCGCCGGCAAGTATTTTTATTGCCAGGCGCCTCCACCCATTTTTATTGGCGCTGTTCAAATAATCGCGACGCACGTTGACGAACGTGCGTGCGTGGGAGTGCGCGCGTTTTGGGGGAGGTGGGGGCTTGATGGCACTCGGAGCCCAAGTTTAATTGAGTTTCCGATTGGGCGAACCACCACGTCGCCCGAAAATCCAGATATGCACTTATATCAATTTGCCTATCCGCGTGCGCCCTCACTCACCGCCGCACACGCTGAGTGCTGCGGGGAAGGGGAGGGGGGTAGCGATATCGACCGGCCTGCAAGGTGCTCTTTCGACCCTCAGTCAGGAGGGCCCGTCCGACCTGCTGCTCCTCCACTGATGGCCTCGACATTTGCCGAAATGATAATCAGGGAGACCGTTCGCCGAATCCGCCAAATCGAATCGCGTTACGCATCGCAGTACATTCATCTTCCGATGCTTTTTTTGTGTGCACTTTTTTCACGTTGAACATGATCTACTAGTAGTTGTCGTTAGTAGTCCTTTTTTATTGTTGCAGGTACGGTATGGTCGCAATCGGCAGTAGCACGAAAAGCAAGCAGCAAATGTCTGCCATCGCGGCGACAAAAGGCTGCTGTTGCTGCTGCTGCTGCTGCTGCTTTCAAACGAGAGGTCGATACTCGCGTTCGGCCATCGGCGTCGGCAATGATCTCATCAGAAGCGCTTCCATGCCGCTGCGCAATAATGGAAGTATGACAATGCGTGCTGGTGGTGCTGGTGCTGGTTGTATCGATGCGGTGCAGCACATTGTGCTAATAGGATCCTCTCGGACGGCGAGTAGAAATGGAAATGCGCGTCGATACGCTCGAGTACAATGACAACGACAGCGGCGAAGGCGGCGGAGGCGGTGGCTGTGTTTCGCGATGGCCCACTTGAAAGACACATTGAATATCGCCGCCACCACCGCCGCCGCCGCCGCTGCCGCCTCGCTGGGCGTTGCTGGCATTCGAGGAAAAGTAAGGAGTTATGAGATAGTACTCGGCGATCGTGCGCGCGGCGCCTCCGCCATCGCCAGCAAAGCCGCCGAGGATTGCGAATATCTCCGCATGCAAATAAATCAGATGCAATCGTGGGATTGCAAGGATTCACTCGCTGCACTCCCTCTCGCAAAAAAATACACTGTTTATTCGCACCGTTTGCGAAGATAATCATTCGAGCAGAGGAGCGTAAGGTAAAGGCACATTATCTAATTAAAATATTCCCGATTTGGGAAATTGTCGTTGCCCTCACCGTTGCCTGAACGTCGTGGGGCTGTAATTTACTTAACAAGATGTGCGCTGTTCGTCATCCACGCACGCCGAGCGCCCAGCCAGCCGAAGATAGGCATCAAGCGTGAAGCGTGCAAGGTGCTCCTTGCTTCCTTTTCCCCACCCCCACACCCTCCTGCCGCCGTCTCCGTCTTATCGCGACGCCGACGACTTCATTTGCTAACGAACAATCTCAGCTTCAACGAACGCTTCATTTCCTAATTGACGCTCGGTTTATTTTGCCTTGCGCGCGCGTTGCTAATCATTGCCGGCGCGATAAAATTACGAAAAATGCGAGCGAAAGGGGGCCGCACGGCGAGGAAATGAAACGCGCAGCAGCAATTAATTGAGTTTACCTTAATTAACGTTATCATTTCGAGCGCGAATTGAGTGCCCACTCGCGCGCCTTTGAGGCGCGTAATTTATTCTATTATTGTTCGGCATTTAGGAGCGTTTCGGGCGTGATTTCCATCTGCGCATTGTGCTTGGGCATTCTTTGACACTTGCTTGAAGCCTGATTTATTCACGGCGAGATTGCGTCGTAAATTATTACCGATGCGCGCGGAAAACAACTGGAAGGCCAACAATGGTTGTTAAGCTGTTTTAAGCAATTCCACGTACATCTTTCAATCACGCGTTCGCGAAAATTATTGCGCAAGATGTGTTCGAAGGAGAAGGAGGAAAATCTCATTTTGGGTAAGCGCTTGTTCTAGCCTTTGAGTTGGCTTACGTACTTCCGAATTTCCGGCTGCTCGTCTTTTTTCGCCCCAAATGTTCGGGCTGGAATCAAACTTTACGAGCGAAATATTTCCGACTTGCGCCAGACTGCGTAATGCGCGAACGCCCCACGGACATCATCGCGGAAGGAGGAAGGCAGCAAAAATCGCTTTAACTCATGTAAAACCAGCCTGCTGCTAGCGCAAGAAAGGCGAGCACGCTGAAAAACCGAAAGTTGCTCGACCTTTTTGTACTTCGCATGCGAACTTTTACGCACGGACCGGAAGCGGAGCGGCCGCACGCCGCACCGAGAGAATAATAGCCGCCGCCTCACGCTTTCGCCTCGCCTCGCCCCTCGCTCCTCGCGTCTCCCAATGCATATAAAGAACGCATTAGGTGCGCCTCACCTCGACGCACGCGACCGTCGCCTCCTTTCTTCGCCGCACTTTGGCGGTGGAGGCGCCGGCGCACTGATGGCGGTTGGCGGTGGTTTGCTCCAAGCGTCGCGGAGAAGCTGAGAGTTACGGTCGTCGAGGGTATTAACTCCCTCTAGTAACGACGACGACGACGACGACGACGGCGACGAGCGCCTTCCTTGCATGTGTAGAGTTTTCCAAAAGTTTCTAGTCTCCCACTCTCCTACGTCACCTACGCTTTTTGTGCAATTGCATTCTGCACCAATTGTTTCTCTATTGCAAAGAATGACGTCATTGATGCATAGAAAAATAACGCGATGAGATATGCGAGGACGAGAGAAAGAGAGAGAGAGACAGAGAATGTGTTAGAATAATATAAGGAGAATAGCGTGTGAGGGAAAATGTGAAGAGGCTAAAAAACGCAAAGCGAGAGCCAATTTACGTGCGCGGCTTAATAAAATATGCATATGTTATTAAAGGCTTCCACCGGTGGCGTTCGTCCAACATCGTCGCAGGATGTCATATTATTACAGGCCCACACACTCCGAGCGTATGCGCGTGCGGCCCCTGTAAAAACACTTCTAACGTCGTTTGAGCGCTGCTTCGCTTTAATAAGTCTCGTTCCGTATTACTTTGCTTTTTTTGTGTGTGCGCGCTGCGAAGCCCGGTCGGGCGTCATCTTCGCCGTGGTGAAAATGTCACATCTTTCCCGTCGCGTCACGCCACCGCCGTCTGCGCGTCGTGTCGCGTGCATACACAGCCGGCGCCTCCACCTGTCTATCTGTCATCCACTCGAGGAAAGTTAATAATGTTTGACGTCGTCGCGAGGATGCGTCGGCACCGTATTTGCTTTAAATTTCGATTCGGCAGCGCCGCCGCCGCCGCGATTTAAACGCTGTCATCTCGGACTATACCGAATGTCCACGAAAAGCGTCCTCTCTCGTGTCGCGAACGCCGTTGGCGTCGCTGGTTTGCCTCTCTGCCGACGCGCAATCATTTTTGTCGGCGGCCCACTCACGCTATTTTGTCGCTTCGTGTTTGTTGTCTTCGCTGATTGCGCGCATGTTGTGATTTTCGCGTTGCGTGTCAATAAAATATGGAATTCCGAGACGACGTCGACGACGACGACGACGACGAGGACGGCGGCGTCTCTCGACGCCTTCGTTGGAAATCTCATTAGTGGAATGCGTCACTCGCAGAGCGTCGAGCGAGAAAGTGCTAAAGTTCCTTTGCGTCGCGCACTAGGCGAAATCTATAGCGGCGTAATAACTCCCCCGAGGAGGAGGAGGAGGAGGAGGAGGCTTTTTTTGGGCTCCGCGCAAAATGCATTTTCAATGCGGCGTCACGCATTAAGCGCGCATCTTCGCAGTCGTGGCCGACGGCGTGGAAAGCTCGTCGCGCCGCCACAAAGCAGCTCTTAGGACGATCGGGAATTGGTCCTTCGAACCGGAGTCGATGCACTAAAGCGCGCACGACCGACGGCGGCATTCGAATATTGCGATGCGCGACGCAAATGCGCGCATCAAATATTTAAGTCTTCCTTTTTAATATCTACGCTCTATTGGCAAGCAGCCGTTTTCTTCTCTCCCTCTCCGCGCAGTGACGTTCGTTGCTCGCGGCGATTGCCAAGCGCAGATCGCCTACGACCCCCGTTGTCATAAACTCACTCAAGTAGACGCACGATTCAAATCGTTACTTCCGCTTGCTACGCGATTCCACCTTATCGCCGGCTTGTTGTTGTTGTTGTTGTTGTTGCGAGATGGGCAGACGTCGACGAGAACGAATAAATTCAATTAACCAACTTGGAGAACTGCTCTTCGCGGCCGATTGCGCGAATACACTCTGGCGATAAGTTTGGATTTGCGAAAAGTGCGAAAATGCTGAAATTGCTGCCGATCGCGCACACCTTTCAGTAGACTGCTGCGCGATATAATCACAGCGCGCTTAATTACGAACAATTACGTGCTAACGTTTCGCGAGGGGGGCAGCTTTTGATGAGTTTGTTTGTTTCTTTCCGAAGCGCGACGACGACAAAGCAGTGGCTGCGACTGCGGCTCGCAGTTTAAAGTTCGCCTGATAAATTATCAAAGTTAAATGAACTTTTTGCTTGTCCATTTATTTCGCCGCTCGAATGCAAGAATTCGTTTAAGCGTCGGCGCTCGACACGTTTTTGCGCCGCATGTAATAAGAAGTGGTTACACGCCGCTCGCGTATTGACAGCGGTTTGAATTCGAAAGTGGTGCGTTGGGCGGGGGCAAGGAGAGACTTATGGGTGCCGTTTTACACTATATTCATAGGCGGCGGACGCCCTTCCACCTGCAAGCGGCTGTCACTTCTGGTTTTCACGTCGTCGGAACTTTCGCGACGGCAAACTTCGCTCTCGCACACCTTATTTTGCATAGTCCCACCGCAAAGTTGGGTTGGATTGAGGCGGAGGTGAAAAATTGCGTCGCAACTTTTGCGCCGCCGCTGCTCGATTCTCGACGCGCTTCTTTGTTCAGCGGTTGTAGGTGTGTGACACTGCATACGATCTGCAAAGTGTGCACATTGACGACAACGCCGAGTTTCGGGAAACAATGTTATCATCGCATGTCCAGGCCCTATTATTGCGCCGCCACCGCCGCCGCCGCCACCGAGTGACTCACATGGCATTTAGATTCATGCGCCCTCGTTCGGCTAGACACACACGGTGCGAACGCATTATTGTGGAATCATTCCGCTGCCGCCGACCGCATCGATCTCATGCCGTGTCTGCAACGAAGGGGGCTGGAGGCGGCGGCTCGTCTACGGCTGGGGTGCGTACAAACAAGTGGCTATGACCAATCGCAAAGTTGCCCTTATTAATGGCAGCCGTCGCGACGCCGCGGCGGGGAGGAAAAAACATTGCACGCCCGCGAAATTTTACGATGACTATTACGAGGGGTGTACATAATATTCGGATGGTGGCGGCGGTGGCGGTGGATTGTAAACTTTTCCCAGCGCTGATAAGGCACGCTTCCTCGACGGCGTCGTGCTTATTTCGGCTACTCGAAGATGACGTACGCTAACGTTAGTCGTAAAAGAAATGAAAGGAGACGTGGAGATTGTAGAAAAACTCTCTAACATCGCACTCGTGTGTTTCCGCTTGGTTGCAGACCTGCTATGAGCTGGAGAAATTCCTGCGCGACGAGCCGAAGGTCGACCTGCAGGCGACGTGGTTCGACTGCCTCGACGATCGCAACATGGACTCGCTGAGCACGAGCTCGACGGGGTCGGCGTTCTCGTGGGACGCGCCGCTCTCGTGCGCCGTCATCGTCAAGCAGGAGGTCGACGACGAGGAGGACGAGGAGGAGGAGGAGGAAGAGGAGGAGGAGGAGGACGACGAAGAGGACGAGGACGACGACCACCTCCACCACCACCACCACCACCACCACCACCATCATCACCGGTACAGCGCGGACGTGCGCTCGGTGAGCGGCGACGAGGAGCTGCACGCGTTCGCCAGCCGGCTCGTGGGGCGAACGGCGGCGGCGGCGGCGGCAGCGACGACGGCGGCGCTCACGCCACCCTCGAGCCCCGACTCGGCTGGTGGGCCAGGCCACAATTCGAACGGCAGCAGCAGCGCCAGCGAGCTGGACCGGTGCGCTCTTCGCAGCGTGCAGCGCAACGCCGCCGCCATCGTCCGGCTGCGCACGACCACCGCCGCCGGCATCACGCGCATCATCTCCGTGGTGCCGCGGCCAGCTGGCGGTGGCGGTGGAGGCGCTGGCGGAGGCGGCAGCGTCGTTGGAGGTGGCGGTGGTGGCGGCGCCGGTGCACCACCACCTTCGTCCGCCTCGCCCGCCTCCGCCGCCGCCGCCAAGCATGCGCGCCTCGACCACTCGCCGGACTCGAAGCGGCGGATACACAAGTGCCAACATCCCGGCTGCAAGAAGATCTACACCAAGTCGTCGCACCTGAAGGCGCATCAACGAACGCACACGGGTGAGCATCGAGCAGAGCATTGGTTTGCCTAACGAAGTTAGCGCTAACGAGAGGGGGCCGGAAAAAGTGCGTCCTCACAGCGCCGTTTGTTATTCCGCTCGCGTCGCGCTACCACGCTGGCTTGTTAGGCGCTAATTTGAGGCGGACGCTCGCATACTAAGCGGAAGCGCGTCTGGATTTTCTTCGTACATTTGCAATGCGCGTAATTTATATTTTGGGCTCCTCGTTTATATGCAGCCGCATGCATATATGATGCACGACTCGCTACTGCATCTTCGCGCATGATTCAAGTCCGCTCGCCTTGCCATACTCGCCCGAAAGATAATGCTTATTTATGTACGGATCGTACGGTTAAATTGGTCCGGTTTTCGACCCGTCGCCGTCGCCTACGCCGCCTTCATGGTGCCGTCTAGCACGCCGACACGTGCCGCCTACGTGGATGCGTGTTTGGCACGCCGGTCACGCGTGCTGACGCGGCTTGTCAGCGAAGGCTGCAATTTTCGTCGAATGCGTTCGCCGCCGCCGCCGCCGCCTTCAAACACCGCGCGTCGACGCATCGCCGCTTGTTAGTTGGTCAGCGAAATAAAGCAGGTGACCGTTGGGCGTCGAGCACGCGCGTGCCTCGAATGCCTGCAAAAACCGACCTGAATAAAGCTCGAACGCTAATTGGAACGCGCAGAAAGCAGCTCGAAAACAAATATGAATCTCTCAGCGTGCGGTGGCGCTACTTCCGGCTGTCGCGTGGTCGACTAATGTATGCGGGCGGAGGGCGGGCGGCGTGCAAAAAGTTCGCGTCGCGACGTAAGTAATGTGTGCGTATGAATAATTTATGGGCGCGGGGGGTGCAAGCGAGCCTCGTCGGGAATACGTAAATGCGGCGTAAGTTTGATATAAATCAGGATATTTGCTTCGGTCTTCGCGCGAATCGCGCCGGATGGCCATTATCAAGCATTCAGGCAGCGATTCGATTATCCGCCGAAAGATGGCGCCGCATGGCGTGCGTACGTGCTCTTAGATCTCGAAGATGCTCTTCACACTTTCGAGATGGCATCGCCTCATCTTGTTGTGTGCGAATGTTTCCATTCCGCCCGTAAATGGCAAGCAGCTCTAGCAGCTATTCGCATTTCGGTCTGGTTATTGCACGCGAACATCGCGTTTGGCGTCTTCGGCCATTCGCCAACGGATGGCGCGACACGCGCACGCCGTTATCTGCGCACGTTGCGGCGGCTGCAAGACGTTGGGGAATGCAACGAATGATAGGTGCGCAAAGCGGCCCCGCAGGTAACCGTCGATAAAGGTGGGGGGTGGCGGTGGTGGGGTGGTAGGATGGTGGCTGCCGCCGCCGCCACCGTCATAATAAGAAGACATTAAGCGCGCACCTTTAGATTAGATGGATGTATGGCGCACCGCAAGGAATGCGGGCGATGCGCTTTATCGTCCTCGTTGTCGGCGCATACGCGTGCACTCTCCGCCCCGCCTCCGCTCGCATACCCACGTCTGATGAATGTGTCCGCATTAGTGCAACGCGCGCGCGGCAAAGAAAAATCGCGAAAATATGTGCGCGTCAAGAGGGAGGCTGGGAGAGGGCTCGTCTTCGCGACGAATCATCAATTCTCGCTTTTTCGGCGAAACACGCCGAAAACGCCCGCTGAAGAATATCGACGCGCATTCATCACGGACGCTCGTGCCGAATGACAATTCCGCCGTAAATCACACGCGAGCTGAAAGAAACACATTAACCGCCACGCTGCGCGTTGTACGAAATCGTATTTCACGCCGGCTTAATCACGCCGGGCGAGTAATTAAAAATGTTCATTACGTGCGCGTTCGCTACAGGTGCAGGCGCAGACGCAGGAAACCGGCTTATTAATTGCACGTCGCGTCGGTGCGAAGTGTCGTCGTCGCGAAATCAACCGTGAGCACGCAATTCGTCGCTATCTCGGCGCTCGGCTTGAATATTAATAGAGCGTAATTTGCTCGTTAATGGCGTTATTTTGACGCGCAAATGAGGGTCGCGCTCGCTATCCGCACGATAAGATTCCGCATCAAACGGACGGTGATCGTCGGCGTGATAGCACGCCTCTCCTCTCATCCAGCTCGTTAGCGCGCTGCGATGCCATCTTCTACGCTAATGTCGGCCGCATTCTCAGCTAACGCGCATCATCCGTAGGCCTCGACGACATTACCATCTGAATTAGATCAATTAGTTTCGACAGTGCGTGCGTCTTGCGGTGGAATCTCCAACAATTTCCAATGGACGAACGCAATTCTAATTCTAACGAGAAATGCATGTATTGGCTGTTGTTTGCGAAATGAAAGGCAGGCGTGGTCGAAAACGACAATTCACACTAACAGGCAATAAAACGTCGGCGGTGATTAATCAGCGCGTGCTGTTGTGTTGTAACCGATCAAACACTACGGATGCATGTCGCGATGATCTAGTGTAATGTTGTAATTCGGGCGCGGCCGAACGCGCAGATAAATTGACACTTTAATTGGGCGGAAAAATCAAAGAATCAAATAACAAATCGCCGCGATGCGCGCTATTGTAGGGCGAGTATAAATTTTAATTAAATTGAAATGATTAAATTAATATCAAATGGCCTTCGCGCTGACTGCTCCCCACCGTGAGCCGTCAGCCCATCGCGCCGAATGCGCAAATTAATTAACTTTGTAATATTTCACCGTTCGCACCGTGGCGAATTCCTGTCGCGGTTTCGCACGTGGAACCAACGCGCCAAATTTGCGCTGACCATAAATTTCCGATTTGCGTGAAATAATTGTTTACTCTATGCGCAGGATTTTTAAAGATAAACGAGGCGTATATACTGTTAGGGTTCCTTATGTTCGGGATTCTTTCGTGACGGTGCTTGGAAAATTAATTTCGCAGGCGGTTTACACGCCGCTCTCGGCGCTGAAAAAGCATCAAAGTATCACTTACATGCCGATTGCGCATCGCTTTGAGGCGCGTTTCGTCTCGTTGCGCTGTGGTGCACGAGGCGGAGGCGGAGGATGAGAGCTCTTCCGACTTGATACTCCCACCTCGCCGCCGTCGTCATCGTCGCAGGGGTGCCGCCGGCGGTGGCGGCGAATCCTTCGGCTCAAAACGACCGCACGAACATTCCCAAAACGACGCAGCTCCTTCCATCGGAGGCGGCGGCTGCGATGCAGTCCGCCGGCGGCGCTTCGCCGCCGACGCGACGGGTTCATATTTAATGTCGTAAGCACGAACAACGACGAAGGCGCATCGCCTTCGATAGCGCTGATCGGAGGCGGCGATAACCGGAATGTGTGCGGGCGTGCTGTGGCGACGGCGGCGGCGGCGCCCACGCCAGCGGTACTTCCGGCAGGTAATCACGCCGAAACGAAACCGCACGAAAACGACTGCTAATGGCGAAGTTGCGGCGAAGTTTCTTCGTCCACCACTAGAGGGAGAGAGGAGACGACGAGCAAATTGTGCGAGTGTTTACAACGTTTGTGCGGTTAATTATCGAGCACTCGTGGGGCGAAGTTGCTGTCGAAGTTATGGATTACTTTGACCGCGGATGTGTTTGCGCGCTGACAAATTTGCGCGCTGTTTGCACGCGCGACGACACTTTTTCACACGCGAATTTGCATGCGACATTGCGCTGCGCATGCAGCGTGGAGGCGGCGGTGGCGGCGGCTGCAGACAAAGACAAATTCAGTTCGTTAAAGTTGTGCACGAGTTTTAACAGGATTATTCGTCAAAATCCCGTATTATTAAACACACGCGCAGCGACACTCGACGTGCATTCGCGGAATTGCGAATTGCGCCGCCGCCGCCGCCGTTTTCTATTTAGCACGCCGCGAGTTTCGCACTCGACGATGCATCCTTGTTGTGCGCCGTCCCCGCTCGTCGGCGGCGGCACGCAACGCACGAAACCCGAACGTTTTATTAAACAGCTCGAATGAATGCGAATTGTACGTGACATGCATATGCACGCACGGATATGCGTCGCCGCCGCCGCCGTCGTCGTCGTCCTGCAGCACCCAAAAAAGCAAACAACTTTGCAGTTGTTCTCGTCTCGCTCATGCGGGCGTGCAACATAATTATTGTCATTCAATTCGGCGCGCGCCGTCGGGTTGGCCGAACGAACGAAGTTTCGATTACGCGTGCTCGCTCGCGGTCTTAGTTTCGCCGATTCGATTCGATTCGTTAAATGCTGCTGCACGCGCACCGGAAAATGCGCACCCCTTTCGGAATTCGATTCTCATCACCTCCTGCGTCGGCTGCGCGTCGAATCAATCTTGTTTTCTAATGCACTTTCTAATCTACCTTGCTGCGCGTAATGGAAAATCATCCACGCGCAGCAGCGAGATGGATTGCGCAGCGGCGTGCAGTTTTGTACCTACCTATCGACAAGCAGCAGCAGCAACGACGACGACGACGAAAAGTCAGATTGATCGCCGTCGTAAGTAGCGCAACGTTGCAACGTTGCGCCCGGCGCCGCCACCATCCGCATGGCGCACGCAACTGCGCATTGTCGAGATCATTCCGGCCACCATAAATTTCCGCTGTCGCGCGGGGGAGACAAAAGGCCGCCAGCGTTCGCAGCTGAAGTGTGCCATGTGCATCTTTGGTCTTTCGAACCCGATTCCACGAATCAGCAGAGCCAGCGCGCGTCCAATTTCGCCGCTATTCATTGTCGAATGTATTCGCTTGCTTCATTGTCTGATTATTTTATCGAAATGTGTTCGGCTCGAATGCGCGCCGAGCTCGAAAATCCATCGCCCGCCCGCCGACGATAAATTAACAACCCTGCACGTCCGACGTGAGATTCTCTCGCAGTGCGAGGTTTCGAAGGGCGAAAAATCGCAATGCAATGCGCGTTCCTGCCCGATGATGATGCTGCTGCCTCATCCGCAACTATTTTCCACTCGACAAGAGGCGCAACACGCAACCGCAACGCCGTCATCTTGCGGGCGGCAGCTGCCATTGTTAATAGGAAAGCGTATCGCGCGTCTCGTCTCTCGTCTGCTCCGATAAATCTTTTATCACCGCGCACTGACAAAGAAGGATTCGCGGCGGCGGTGGCGGTGCGTTATCGAAATCGTTTCGGAAGCTTGATGAATGGTGAGCGCTCGCGATGCAAACTTTGCGCGCAGATATGCGAACAAACCAGTGAGAGAAAGAACGGCGGCGCACGAGGAG
>JAODFX010064281.1:0-18538 GCA_027580035.1 Dorylogaster longipes | reverse complement strand
ACAATTGTCAAGGAAGAACTTCTCATGCCATTATAATTTATTTACAATATTAAATTATTAATGACGTAATTTTACTAATACCCACTTACGATGCATTCCGGCGGAAAGAAATGGCCATCATTTATATTCCTAAACAATTCAACAAATGCTTATAGATTTTCAGAATTTTTCTGTTCACTGAACGTCAATACTACCATTTGGATCGGAGAAAATGGGTTTATCATTTGTTGCTTCAATAATGAATCCTTTAGCACCAAAAAGTGTGCGAAATAATGGCCGCATTGATTCCAGCAGGCGTTGAGTTCGCAATGCTGAATTCTAAAAAGCATATTCATTCGGGTTTCAGTAAATTGTAAGACATTTTTGACTTACAATCATAAAATCACTGACAGTTTCCGATAGCTTTGTCACTAAAGTAAATGAAGATCCGATTAATTCTCCTGGAATGTCCAACGAAACCGGCTTATCTTTTTCAAAGATAACAATATCTTGCGTTGTGCGTGGCTTCTTAGTAGTTGTAGTAATGTGTCGTGGTTTGATAGAAACATTGTCTTTAGCCGAAGATGGCTGAAAATTATAATAATTGAATTTATTTAAGATGAAAGCATCGTAAATTATGAATGTCCGTTTTGGAGAAAGGGGTTTATTTGTAAATGAAACTATATAAAGCTATGAAACTGTAATTTGTTTGTTAAATTTTTTTGGGCAGGAAGGCGGAATATGGAATCGACAATAAATGGGCAATATGTTATATATAAAACGCGTACCCGGGTATATCTAAATTTATTTGTGTGGATTCGCTTGTTACATATGATACTGCATTTGTTTATCTTGCAGTTTAGGTCGAAATGTTTTCACTTAGCTCGTAATACTAGGGGAATTATTATTATATCTACATATGTACTTGATATAAACAAACCAATTTCCATTATATATACATAAATCTTAGAAAAAATTTGGTATCTAGTATCTTAATAATAGCGCCATGTAGTAATTCGGAGTTATAGAAATGTAGATTTTTACAAAAGGTTTGAGCAAATCATCGGCGTGCGTTTTCTTTGCCAGTTATAATACAATATAAACAAATATGTGTACTGGAAAGCTTATAAATAAAACATTATGTACAAACATAATTATTTCTCTGGCCAAATCGGCATTTGCTTGTTTAACTAGGAATTGATTTAGCCAGCGAAGGCTGATACTTCGGCATGCGTGTCCGCATCAGCGTCACCACCACCAGTCCCACCACCGCCGCTAAGCCCACCCAGGAGAGAGCCGATATTAAACCCACCACCACCCCCAGCGGAGAGGCCTCCAGAGCCACTTGTAAGCGTCTGTACGGCAACACCTATCAGTGGGCCAGCGGCCTGTAATTTTTGTCCAATAACGCCAGAAATTACTCCAGAGAGTGTGGATACTGGATCACCGGGCGGTACAATATTGTGCTGGGCATTCTTAGCTATGTTCGTTCGGTCCAGCTGATCGATCCATCTGGTCTTCTGGTCAATGTACGAATTGATTTTCTATATGATGTACATAAAATAATAATAGAATGGAAAGACAAATTACAGTTTCATCCCGCAAAATTGGGAATTGCTATTTATCATAATAAGATGGTATACTGGGGGTATATATTATAATAATGATTTTTTATAGAAAACATTTCTGCTTTCAGGATAATAATAATTGATTAGTGAAATGCAAAATCGCAGTGCAGATGTCACATGTTTACAAACATTTTGGACATTACATAAAATATGAATTTTTCTATTCAATACTATAGCAGACTTACGTTAAAAACAAAGCCTAACAGAGCATTAGGCACAGCATATTTAGCTTCAAATTGGCGTTTATCTCTCACGCTATTCTTGCTATCGATCTCCTGCAAAGAAAGTGCATATTAGATTATATTTGGCAGCATTACACATATTGCGTAAATTTAAATGTTATGTGTTAATTAGGCGTTTCTTTCTTACGCATTTCTATACATAAATTGAATCGGTCACAAATCACTATTGCTACCTTATTTTCGGACAACTGATAATGCACTAACAATCGAGATAAGAATATGTTTCATATCCGGTAAGATCATATAATGTGTGAAACATATTGAAACGTATCAAACATATGTGCCGCAATTTCGCGCATCTGGGAGAAAATTTGTGTGCTTTCTTATTTCATCTGGCGGAAGACAGGCGGTATGCAGGTTGCGTAAGGTTTTAATGCACGTTACGTACACTATGCAAAGCATTGACTGATTAAAATAGTCGTTGACAATTTCCGTCGAATACATGTTCTTATAAACAATTAGTAAATGAGGTATCTAAATACCTTGAAAGCATTTTCATGTATATGCAATATTAAAAGGGGCAATTGTGAGCAATAAACTGCAAATAGTATTGAGTTTTATAGAAATTTAGAGATAAGTCCATAGTCTACTGGCATACAAGTAAGAATATTTTATCTATGGAAGTAAAAACCAAATATGATGGCATTGCATGATCATCCTAAATAACAATCATCATTTGCTGTACGAAATGTTAGAGGTATTATTGTTGATAAGTTATAGGTAATATAAAAAAGTCATATTATTCAATTTTCCAATTTCGACTTGCATATATGCTAATACTACGTTTTAAGGATAAGTTTAAAATTAATAATTAGTACACGATCTGTTTGTACTATATAAAATACAGTAAACTACTGCATAGAATACTCTAGACAATAATAATGACGTAATCGATTACCACTGAAAATTATTTATTTATGCCATTAAAATACTTGTCTATATTACTTTAACATCAAACATTAAGTAAATGTTACTTTGTAGGTACTTGATCGTTGCCAATTGGTGTCAACTCAATATGTGTTGATGGAATTCTTAGGCTGTGTAGAATTAACTGAATATGTAGGCAATTTTAGTAAGTGCTATAATGGATATTTACATGTCCTTTTAGGTAACCTTTATTATCATATGGTTATCATATGGTAAGGTGATAACACTTACTTGATTAAGTCATAAAGTCCTCAGCAATTTATTTAATAAATATATTTAATGAAATCCTATGATTATTATATACGTGCCCTATTTATTTTATGTTATTTTTTAAATTTTATCACGAATTTTTTAGGTGAAAAAAACCTAAAAATATGATATTTCTTTTTATAATAGCATGTTATAATTTTTATCTATAAAATACCTATATATAAAAATATTTTGTTCCTAAGTGTATCATATTTAGTTTCAAAACGTGATGTACAATATAAATTTTAAATAACAAAATATCAATTTAGTGTAAAATTATGTTCAATAATAAGCATATCCTATACCCACGTTAGTGCAAAATAACTGCTTGAAATTTAATTAAATATTGTAATTCATCTTATTGAAAATAAGATATTCTAATACTTAATAGTCTATCATAAATATCGTTTCGGTAACTGATTTTGTATCTGATGAAAGAAAAGCTTGGTTTGCTGGATATGCTCATTATTGGGTTGCGTGTTTTTGAATTAATACTAATCGTGAAATTATTGTTGTAATAATCAGAAAATATGCTGCGCAAAGCTGATAACTTAAGTTAAAAACCAGTTTTAAAACATACAATAATAAAATAATTTATTGTTTCATGATTTTTTGATCTAGGTTATGTTAGATAAAATTAGTCCAGCGACATATGGGTTAGGCATAGCTTAGAACTAAATTGAAATTAATGAATTCGGCGCACTCGTTGAGATATTCATAGTGTTAAACATTCTTAAAAGATTTCTCAGGATTGCGTTCAAATTATTTCAAACTGTTTCCAACTCACACAATTAATTGTAATCTTACTTTTGCTTTATTAGGTTAATTTAAGTTGCCATAACTACTTTTAATTCTTATTCAATAATTTGATTTAAAAAATTTAATATAAATTAATTAATTCATTTATAAAATCAAATAAAGTTTTAGAACTTCTTGTACAATGAGTGTACTTATTTGATTTTTCTAACCTAATTAAGAATAAAATAATAATTGAAATAATTCATATTTGTGGCAAATTTTTAACAATTTAAATAATAAGAAGTAGTAATTGAAATATCACCACACTTCGGTAAACAGTGAACGGTGAATGCAAAACCTTTCCTTTCTGTAAGGACACTATCAAGACCATATTGCGGCCTTTAATATTATTAATAGAATCAGGTAAATAAGAAATTCGTAGAACACATGGTTTGTTTTGGATAAGTTCTACGAACAAGGTTCTCTGTAATAAAATTTACTTCCTTTGGCTCTTTGGAATGCGAAATATAGTGTTGTTGTCAATATATATGATTGTACTTAGAAAGACGGCAAAATATTCTGATATTTTTGAAGACATTATATTAGAGTAAGTGTATAATTTCCAAATTCGCTGTTTAACATAGGATGTTTTCACTCGTTAATCACCGCAATCACCTTATTGATTGCACATATTTTTGGTCATGATTTCGTAAGAACAAACAGCATAACCACCAAAATACTTTCCAATAATGCACTGCTTTTTAGTATGTCACGTTGAATGTGCTCAATTCAAATTGTAATTTCAATGACGTGCGCGCTTTGATTAAATACCAGGTGGTACTCGAAATTGACAGTTAATTTGAATTGAAAATGCTTTGCAGCGCGAATGATTTCAAGCACATACATCGTTAAGCAATCACACGTAGTTAGCACCATTTGTCGATTTCACTCGCTGATAATGTCTACGAACTGAAGCTATTTTGTTACACTATCTTCAAGTTAAGCCACTTCAAGCCACAATCCACTTACCTGGAGGTTAGGATCTAGCTCATCATATGCATCTCGTTTTATCAGCGTTCGGCCGTCCACCAAATAGCCGCAAAATAGGGCAGCAAGTCCAATAAATTTCCATGTCTGCCGCATTTTACCATCAAATAAATAACGCCCAAGTTATTTGGAATCTAAAAAGAACATAGGTTAATTAGGGCTAGAAATACGACTTGCTCGTTGTATACACTTTTTATAACATGAAATATGTATTGTTGCGTGAAGAGACAAAAGTAGTATAAATACTACTAAAAGTAATGGTTGTTGAAGGTGACTGAAATACGGGGACAATGACACCCTAATGCGTAGGTATTTACTTGTGTGCACGAAAAATGCGTACGATACTCAGCGCAATCGTGTATGGTATGTATTCGTCGGCCGTCTGCCGCCGCGAGTTCGAAAGTGAATGCGCGTAACGTAATAGACTTCTTCTTATTTCTACTTCCAGTTTGCGAACGGCTTGCGCACGGTCGCACTCTTGCTTTTCTCATATGTAGGTCGGTGCTAAGCACACCGCACTTCGAAACTTACGCCATCCGACCGATAGCTTTTTCGCACAGCTGA
Source organism: Dorylogaster longipes (assembly GCA_027580035.1). NCBI lineage: Eukaryota > Metazoa > Arthropoda > Insecta > Coleoptera > Staphylinidae > Dorylogaster > Dorylogaster longipes. The sequence continues at coordinate 13,164 of JAODFX010064281.1, read as the reverse complement.
CTGCAAAATTTTAGAAATTATTTTCTGAACAGTGTTTCTTTTTATTTTAAGGATTGCTATCGTTTTTACTTACGTTTTGCGCAATATTTATGAGTCTATTTCTTTTGTTTGACACGTAATATAATTAATTTAATAAATTATGTGTTACACATTGCATCCAAAACATGTAAATAAATAAGTTTGAAATTATTTCTTTATAACGTCTATTGAAAAGTTTTTAATATATACAAACCTGTGAGATTTCTAGATATATGTAATTATCTTAAAAAACGACTTTGATGACATAATAGCATCACAATTTTAACCTATAAAGTTTTAAAGATGAATAAAAATATTTTGCCTGAGAATTTCTACAAACTTAACAACAAACAAATTAACTTACTAACTAATTAACTAACCTGTTTCACAATAATTTAATTTTGAATTATTTTCCTTTTTATTTTATTCTAATGTATATCCAATATACATACATTAAGTATACTTAATTTATTATTATTATGAATGATGTATGAAATTAAGGTTCGGGAATTTAGACCATGATATATAACTTGTAATTTTAGAAAATGAATTTTTAAATCAAAATAAAACAATAAAAAAAAGTATATAGAAAGTCGTTCACAACACAGTGAATATATGAACAGATGTTTTGTGTTCAATCAATTTGCATCATATAAGTCTATGCAAATTAGTGGAAAATAAAACGAAATTCAAATAAGTCAGTTTTGTAGTATTTTGTTTAACCATGTACAAAAGTATAAAGAATTATTCTACAAATATATGTTCAATTGTTCTAGGAAGTATTGTAAATTCATTTTAATTTAATTTCATCATTGTACTCACGGTTATTATGCTCAATAGAGGATTTAAATTATGTCTCACCTTGAATCATAAAAGCAATATAATCCAATTTACAATAAAAAACAGCATGTTTTCTAGTTATATGTCCTTAAAATGGCGGACATCTAACCAACAATCTTATTATTGTTTTTTAGTATATATTCTTAATTAACTGTATACACAACATAGAGTTAAATAATTAAATCCTTTTGCATTTTACATGTACATTTCCTGTTAACTTAAACTACACACAAATGCTATGAAAGAATAATAAAATAAAGTAATATATTGTTTTAAAACATATTTATTTACGGACATATATTTTTGCTACTATTTCATATCTTACTGGGTTACTAGCCTTCACACTGCACCTATCAAAAATAACCGTAGCATACTAATAAGTTAACATGTATAAAAGCTATGTAAATGTCAAAAAAAGTTTAAAAGTATTTTTCGTGTTTGCAATTCATTCTTATCGAACTCTAGCACCTTATTATTCTACATGTAATCTTCGGTTATATGTAACCATTTAAATCCAATTCTTACCTAATTTGCTATATAATTTGCATTCCAACAGTGATATTAAATCTAAATGCTCAGAGTTTTAGAAACAATCACCATTATATTGCAATTAGCTATAAATTCTGTGACTTTCTACACCCTTCAGAATAGATATATATCTGGCATACATAAGCCTATAAATGCAAATTGGAGCTGGAAATACCGGTAATAGTTTTCATGTTATTACAAGCTATTTCAATGCGTTTTCGTTATTCATGCGTATATAATTCGCGTTCACTGTCGGTCGAAATTTCGTTTATTGCACCAACTTTGCAACATAATTTGCTTGGAAATTGTGTCATTTTAATAGTATAACGGAAATTTCAAACTTCTCTATTTGAAAATAAAGCGGTGTATGGTTATTCAAACATCTTACTTATCTCGATTTGGTTACATTCATAATAATTTTATTCATATGTTTCTAATATTAATACAACCGCATGCAAAGTTTCGCCAAGCATCAAATAATCATAATTATGATCAAGATACAAAATTACACTAGTTAATGTTGCTTTGTAAATAACTTGGAAAGGAAACTTTAAAGGATAAGTAGTACTTATATTAAAACCGATAGTAAAAGGTGATAAAACTTACCTTGAGAAATCATCAATGTGCAGTGCGTCAACCAGTTTTATTTTTCTGTTTAACTGCCACTTCACGTGAAACAAGTTATGCCACCACCTGTTTATATGTTTATAGGTATAGTTTTCTTCTACAATGTTTCAGTTTCTCTGCTTAAATGTGGGATAAATACTGATATCTTCAATTTATACATTACTTCTTTCTTCAATATTTTAAACACTGTAGTGTGCATTGAAGACACCACTGATGATGGCTGCAGTAACCGCTAGTATACGCCCTGTAATCCCTCTTACTGGGAATACAGATAAAGAAATAATCTTTGTTCAAACTGGAAAAGCGGAAAGTCTATAGTTGGTAATTGATTTAATCTAATTTGAAACTTACTCAAAATTTGGCAAGTGCACTGCACTCATTCTGTTTTAAGCGTGTGTACGTGAATAACTTGTATTTCACTCGCCAACGTCAAGGCTAGTATAGTGGAGTAATATAGAAAGTTCCCATTTAAACGAGCACAAGTAGTGGAGACAGTGAAGACGCATTTAATTGTATACTCATGAGAGAAATAGAATCATTGCTTTTTGTTCTATTAACTTTCTTCGCGAAGACTGAATTGTGGTGGAAGGGTTATAGAAAGTAATTACCAGGCAGCAATTAATACGTTTTTTTTATAGAAATTAACCCATTCCGCCATACAAAAGATTTTGAACTGATTTGAAAAGCTTTATTTATTGTTTATTGGCAACGTATACTTTAGTTGTAGTTTTTGTATAAAAATATATTAAATGTGAAAAATAATAATAAGTGCGTGTCACTATTCTGTGAAATGAATCATTAATATGTAGTTCGAATTTGTAATATATTGGAGTAATTAATTAGTATCAATTACAAGAAACAATATTTAAGTTCGATTTTTAAAAATAATATAAAAATATTCATTTAAGATTTAGTTGAACATAAAATAAATTATACGTGTTGTAAATTATATGTTTTGTAAATCTTAATTACATAATTAACATGCATGAGTTGGGCATAAAGTAATCAAATCCACATTTTTTGTTTATATCATTTGCTATGTGTGTATAAACAAACAATTTGTTTCCGGTTCTTATATGATCTAGGCCAGTAATAATATATGCTTGGCCAATATCGTAAAAACCACAGTTTTGTCGACATCAATTCTCTATTTCATCTTGCAACATTGAGTGGTATACCAAGCCGTTTACCTTAAGGTTGTATTACAATAGTGAGAAAGACGTATTGCATTATTTTCATGATATACTTAATTGGTAGTACTACCCTATTATGTAGTACCCTATTATGTACATAATAATAATATGATAGCTCTACAGGCCATTGCTGGCCCTAGGCTTGTTTCAGTCTGTGCTGCTATATTTTGTTTATAATTTGTTTCCATGCCTCCCTATCCTGTGTCTTTTTCTTCCAGTGCCTAATTTTCAGTTCGCTGATGTCTCTCTCCACCTCGGTCCTCCACCTTATCTTCGGCCTTCCTCTTCTCCTCCTGACCCCTATTGCACATTCCATCATTCTCCTCGGTGTTCGTCCCGCCTCCATCCTGTGTATGTGCCCATACCATCTTAGTCGCTGCTCTTTAACCTTCTGTGTGATGGATTTGTCTTCATACAGCTCGTATAACTCGTTGTTAGTCCTTCTTCTCCATCCCTCTTCCTCCCTCTTCCCGCCATATATCATCCTGAGCACTTTCCTTTCCCATCTCTCTAGTCCGCCCTGGTCTGCTGCATTCAACGTCCACACTTCGCTTCCATACATCACTATTGGTTGTATTACTGTCCTGTATATTCTGACTTTGGCGGCTCTTGAAATTAGTTTGGCTCGCAGTACCCGTCTCAGCGCTCCTACGCATTTGCTCCCAGCCATCAACCTCGCTTTTATTTCCGCTGAGATATTCGGTTTTCTGGTGAACAATGTCCCTAGGTACGTGAATTCTTCCGCGTGCTCGAATTCCATTTTCCTCCCTTCGGTTGTTGTTATTATTAAGTTATTTCTCCCACCGCGCTCTTCCTCCGCCCATTCCATATATTTAGTCTTCTCCTCATTAATGTATAGTCCCCTCTTTTTCGCCGCCTCTTCTAACCTTACTACCACTCGCTTCAGCTCACCTTTGCTCCTAGCTATTACAGCTATGTCATCTGCGAATGCTAGTATTTGATGCCTTCTCTGATACACTAACCCGTCCCTATACAGCTCTGCCTCCCTAATTGCACTTTCTAGTGCGATGTTAAACAGAATAGATGACATGGGGTCTCCTTGTCGCACTCCATTCATTATTTGGAACTCATCCGTTTCCGCCCTCCCGATTTTCACTGCGCTTCTTGTATTTTCCAACGTCGCTTCTATTAGTCTCACTAGCTTATTGTTAATTTTCATCTGCCGTAGTGCTTTTATTACTTCTGTCCTCTCCACCCTGTCGTACGCTTGCTTAAAATCTATGAATAAGACCATTGTATCCTTCCTGTATTCGTAGCTTTCCGCTTGTATCTCCCTTAGCGTGAACAGCTGGTCCGTGGTACTTCTCCCCCTCCTGAATCCACATTGGTACTCCCCTATCATCTGCTCGCTTGCCTTAGTTACCTCGTTTTTGACGTGCATAGCCATCACCTTATAAGTTACGTTCAGCAGTGAAATTCCTCTGTAGTTGGAACAAACTTTATCGTCCCCTTTCTTCTTTATGGGGCTTATCACCGCTTTACTCCATTCCTCAGGCATCTTCTCCGTTGTCCAGACCTGCTCAATTACCTGTGTCACCCAGTCTATCATCCGCTTGCCTCCATACTTGAGCATTTCCGCTGTTATTCCATCACTTCCAGCGCTTTTGTTGTTTTTCAGTCCAACCACAATCTCCTCGATCTGTTCTCTACTTGGTGGTTCGGCTTCGTCCTTTATTTCTACTTCCCCTTCCTCTCTCTCGTCTCTACCTTCCTGTTGTTGTCTTCCTGTTGCCCTTCCCTCCCTGTGCAGCTCTTCAAAATATTGTCTCCATCTCTCCAGTATGTCTTCTTCGTTTGTGAGAACTTTTCCGGCTTTATCCTTGACTAAAATTGCCTTTGCTTGTCCTTTCCCCCTCTCTCGTTTAATACCCTGGTACAGGTTTCTGATAAGCTTGTTTTTGTAGTTGATTTCTATCTCTTCTAACTGTTTTTCTTGGTGCCGTCTCTTCTTCCTCCTCAGCAGCGTTTTAACTTTTCTTCTTTGCTTCCTGTATTCTTGCGTTGCCTCCTCACTGTTCTCCTTAATCATTTTCCTTCTCATGGTGTTCCTCTTCTTTAGCTCCTCCCAGCATTCCTCGTCTAACCACTGTTTCTTCTCCGCTACTTTCTTATCCCCTATTTTTTCCACGGCTTCTTCAATTATCATTTTCATTCTTTCCCATGTTGCTTCATCTTTTCCAGCACCCTCTCCCAGGTATTGCTCCATAATCTCCTTGTACTTGCTTTTCTCCTCCTGTGTTGTTAGCTTCCTACATTTCGTCATCGTCCTTTTGTTATTTCTTTCCGTTGGTACTATCTGCTCCAACTCCGCTCCTACCAGGAAGTGGTCCGTGTCAGCATCCGCCCCTCTATATGTTCTCACATCTTTAATGGCTCTTCGTTCAAATTTGTCTATTAAGACGTGGTCTATTTGATTGGTTACTTGTCCGTTTGGCGCTCTCCATGTGCCCTTGTGTATTTCCTTATGCTGGAAGTGTGTGCTCATGATTTTCATCTCTCTTTCTCGTGCGAACTCAATTAACATAAGGCCATTTTCGTTGGTTTCGCTGTGTTTGCTATGGCATCCAATTGTAGGCTTATATGCTTTTTCCCTTCCTATTTTAGCGTTAGCGTCCCCTATCACAATTTTCATGTCATACCTTGGTATTGCGTCGTATATTTGCTCGAGTTGGTGGTAGAATTCTTCCTTCTCCTCCACCTTCTTATCTTCGGTTGGTGCATGTATGTTTACAACTGTGATTTTTTGGAACCTTCCTCTAATTCTAATTGTGCACAGCCTCTCACTAACTGGGTTGAAGTCGTCTATTAGCTTTTTCCATTTCTTCCCTACAATAAACCCGGTACCAAGCATTCTATTTTTTCCCCCACTATTTAGGAACACCATTCCATCCAATTCAGTTTGTGTGTGACCCACCTGCTTTGTCTCCTGCAGCGCTACTAACTCAAATTTATATTTCTGTATCTCGCTTATTATGTACTTTAATTTCCCTTCCTCATATGTCCCTCTTACGTTCCACGTCCCTATCCTCCACTTCCTCGCCGTGTGTATGTTCCTTAGTTTTTTGCCCTGCCTGTGTTGCTCACTTTCCTGAGCTGTGCATCCAGTGAGTCGCCTCCCGGTGATCGCTCTGCCACTGTTCGTTTCCTGTTACCTTCCTCTCCATTTACCGATCTCGCGTTGCCCTGTAACTCATTGATTGTGTGCAGTTGGTTTCCTACCCTCAGCTTGTCATACCTTAGCACTGCGTTTTTACCTTGCGCCCTCGCTTCCTTCAAATATGGTATCAGCTCCCTCCTTTTATCTTGTACTTCCTTGCTGTAATCTTCATCAATCCATATGCTTGTGCCCTTCAAACTAGCTGTTTTCGTTAGTACCTCGTTTCTCTTCTGTTCGGTTGTGAACTTGATTAACATGGGTCTTGACTTCCCTGGCCTATACTCTCCCAGTCTTCGCACATTGTCTATGTCCCCATTACTCTCCACCCCAACTCCTACTGCTTTGAGTACCTTGCCTACCTTCGCTATGGAGACAACAATTTTCTCCCCTTCTTCATCTTCCATTCCTTTCACGATAAGGTTTCTTTTACGGCTTTCTCTTTCTAGGAACTCTATTCTTATTTCTTGCTTTCTTATCGACTCCTTCAGCTGCGCATTTTCGTTCTTTACTGCCGTCATCTCCACCATGAAGCTCTCCAGTTTGTCGTTCATTGCCTTCATTTGAATTTGTAGTTCATGAAACATTTTTTCGACTTTATCCATTCTTCCGTTTGTTTGTTTACCTTGGAAGATGCTTTTTGGGTTGCCTATGATCCGTCCGCGTTAGAGGCGCTCGACCGCCTCGACGGCTCGGAGCCGCGCGCTTCTCCTGTTGTGATAACCTCCAAATCTGTCCCTTCTTTCTTTTCCAGATTCTAGCTAGCCCTTTGCTACTTTCTCGTTTGCTTTTTCTGACCTTCTATCACTGGTGCTTTTCCGCTGTCACTGATCCCCAGCTTGTCCCCGACAAACACTCGTAGCCGCCGGAATTTAGGTTTAGCTACGGAGCTATGCAGAGACACCAAGCACAGAGAATAATATATATCGTATGATTAGTATTATGAAAAAATTAAAACAAAATTACAATTTTTGCTAGAACACGTAACTCTTCGCGAGCAAGATGCAAACTTGAGAGCCTATAAAATTGAAAACTACGCACAAAGAGCTAGGCAAACATTTATGGCAGGTCTAGCGGAGCCGTATCGTTCTTACATCGCTTTAAAAACAACGAATTCGCTTGAAGAATGCCTAATGCAATTGCGCGAATACGATAACCATCAACAACAGGTCAATTTTCTAAACTTTATGAGAGCGAGAAATAACCCACAAAAACAACTAAAATCATTTTTGAAACCTCAGAATCAATTCAAGGATTTATTCCAAAACAACACCCAGTATAATTATTCTAGATCTTTCCAGAATCAGACCCCACAAGTAGTCGCAAAACCTAACGTTCCGACGCAAAACGCTTATCAAGTGCAAACTCCTACTTTTTCTAAAGCCACGACGCAAAATAATAATTCTAACTATTATAAGCCGACACCTATGTCTACCACGACACATCATACTTACAAGCCGACTCCAATGTCCATTTGCACAAATAGTCACGCACGACAACCTCCGAACATGCAAAATAATCGCAATTTCTATTCGAGACCTTCCACGTCTCAAGTTAGACAGCTTCATAACGTCAGCAACTTTGACGGAAACGACGTAGCAACGGTACTAGAAAACCTTGAAACCTTCCCTGACAACGCTTTTGAAATCGACGAAATCAAGAAGATGCTTACTACGAACTCGACGAACCTAACACCGAAGATCCTGAAAATTTTCCTTTACAAGCCAAGAAATGAAATAGAAATGAAATTCAACGTTAATTTTATTGAAAGAAAAACTAAGTTACCGTTCATAATCATACCATCTCTTAATCTCAAAATTTTAATTGACAGTGGTGCATCAAATTCAATACTAAGCCCAGGACCGGCATTCGAATATTTTCGCGACTATATCTTTGAACAGGCATTTACCGTAAAAGGTTTACAAAAGATGGTAAAATATAATCGCAATGTTTCATACCCCATAGTCCATACTAAATGACTTTGGAATTCCCATTCCAATTAACTTTCTTGTTATAGACTGGCACGATACATTCGACGGACTTTCAGGCACAGAAGTTCTCTTGAAATCTGGTGCAAAAATAGATTACAAATCACGAAAATTAGAGTTTGGTGACCTTCAAATACCATTTATGGTAGAACTCAATCCATCTAATTTTAAACCTTTCCAACAGACAATCCAAAAATCCGTCAAAATTCCTGTGATAATTCAAGAAGTATCGGAAATCTTACCCGAAATGTACATTAATAACATTCAATTTGCGAATCTAAAAATGGCATTTGTCAAATTCCAATAAATTTACAAGAACCAACCACAATTGACCAGGAATTTTGCAAACTCTTTAAAATCAATTTGCATTTCACTACGAACTATAACCCAAATTCAAACTCACCAATCGAACGGTTCCATTCCACGATACTTGAAAAGATTCGGATTTTAAAATTAACTAACAAAAATGAAACTACACAAAACCTAATGACTTCTGCAATTCTAACTTACAACCAATCAATTCACACATCTACAGGATTCACTCCTTTTACTTTACTGTACGGCCCCTACGATGATTTAAACGCACACGAATTAGACTTGACCAAAACCATCTTCGAAGAGTACAATCAGAAAAGGAAAAATGAAGTGCTGCCTTTTTATCAAGAGGTTTATAATAAACAGCTAGAGAAAGGACAAAAACGCCTTGAAAAGCTAAATGAAAAACTAGAACAAACAGAGGATTTAATTGAGCCGCAAGTCTACATACGAAAACAAAAGATTAGGAAAGCGGATCCTGCATACGAAAAACTGAATGTTGTAAGAATCAAAGATAAAAAAATTGAAGGCACACGAGATAAAACCAACTACCCTACCAATATCCATACAAGAAAAACGAAACGACTAAGAAAATGACTTCTTTTCAGGACAATGGTATTCCTGGGACTGGCCGTCAGTCATATTCTCACTCTCCGTATCGAAAAAGTACAAACTGACGGATATTTTGAAGAAGCACTGGGAAAAGCGAAATTACTCGAAGACTATAATAAGTTTTACTTTTACATCAACATGTCTGACATCGAAATCTCTTACCGCCAACTGGTTGTCAACGCCCACTTTCTTGAAACAGAATCGAACAATTCGCACAGTTCAAATTTGTATTACATCCTAAAGCACAACTGTGAGCAAATTGAAGAAATTCTTAAGAAATTTCACACCGACCGTCCTAAACGAGCCTTAGTAGATGCGCTTGGAAACGCTATACGTTTTATTACTGGCAATCTTGATCAAACAGATTTAATCGAGATTAATAATAATTTCAAACGATTGTTTTCAAATGAGCAAAATATAATTACACAAGTCAATAAGTTTACAACATTTGCGAATCATGTAAGTTCTAAATATGACAAGAATTTAAAGATAATTCAAGGAAATATTGATACTTCTCTCAAAGCAATTCACATGATCAACAGCGGATTAAAATTAAATTCCGAACTGCAGTATAACATTCATCTCAGTTCAAAAATCTTGCAAACTTTACAATGTATTGAAAGAACCGTTAGCCTGGCTTTTAAAGGCATAACTAATCTGGAATTAATTACCTTATCTGAATTGGAAGACATGATCAAACATTTGAAACTAGTTCATTCAAACACTGCTCTCATTCACTCAGATGGATCTCATCCATTCAGGATGTTAGAATTTTCCGAACTGAAAATTGTCTCAATTGAAAATAAACTTGTTTGTATCCTGTACATTCCCATCCTTAAAAAGAGTACGTACCAATATTCAAAAATCTATCCAATTCCAAACCTAAGTTACCAAGTACTTGTACCACCAGCGCTATATCATCTTGCCAGCACGTCGAAAGAAGAATACTGGACGTCAGAAGCTTGTGGAAAATTTGACTCGAACTATGTGTGTATTAAAAACGTGCAAAGACATCAGTGCCTACTTCGAAACTTAAAACAGTGCCAGTTCGCATTACTGACAAATGACTACAAAATTACAAAGAGACTTTACAATGATTTACTGCTAATCTCTGTGAGACACGAAACTGAAATTTTCGAAGAGTGTAACTCGAAAATGAAGAAACTACTTATACGAAATAATGTATTAATTGCCTCAAACTGTACCGTAATTATCGATGATATAAGTTATGACAACCTTATACAATCATACATTGTCCCTCTACCAATCGTAAGAAACTATTCAATTGCGCACGAGTACAATTTAAATTTGAAACAGAGGCATCTTGAAAATAATGACGATATTACTACTGACCTACAAAGGATAAGAAATAATGTTACCATTGACCCATTAATACATGTAATACATTTGTCAATGTCAAGCATGATAATTATTATTATTGTAATCGTAATAATTCTTTATTTGTGTTTTATGCGTAGAATTAAGAAACATAATAATCCTAGGGTACCAACCCCGAACGAGGACGTTCTGACTTAAGGGGGAAGGAGTTATATGATGCTCCCCTTGGTGTCTTCTGGCGTCCGTTGATGCGTTCATTCGCTGCGTCAGCGCTTGGCTCGGACAAAAGGCGCTGGATACTGCGCTATGAACACACTCTATTATTGTCAGACAACTAGAGTAGTCACTTTGATTCTTTTAATGAATAAATCGTAAACTTGAAAACTCAACCGGAAGTAGTGACGTCGTGTTGTCGTGTATTTCTTTTCCATTGTGGGATCCACTCCTTCGACATCCACTACAGTGAAAAACCTAACTATATATATATTTCCCCCATCTCACGTAATAACATCTAGATTGCATCTACAACAAAATACTATGTAGTTAGTACATTTTAGGTACTAGATCTCATGCAATAGATGTTCATGGAATAAATAATGCAGACTGAGTGGGCAATATACAAGCAGAAGATGCAGTGTGTTGTGGAAGCACATCCATAAATGAAGAATGAATATTTTCTGATAAAAAATAATTTCCTTTATGTCTGATCAAAAAGAATTTACACTAACCATAGCATCAGCATCATCATAACACAGCACTTCCATGCCAAATAACAAAATCATAAGTAATCATTTTTTATACCACTCTTCTTGAAAGATAAAGCCTTAATGAATTGACTTGTTTGGCTTCCACCAAGAATGCTGCAATTAAAAAAAGTGAGCTTTTCTTTGCTGGCGAAAGTCGAACTGCTCTTCTTTTTGCTGTCCTTGACAGTAGTACTGAAGTATGATAGAAGAGCAAGATTGCTAGATAGATTTGCGTATACGCACAACCTCAGCGCAAACGGTTGCGGGTTGCATGGTGACGAACATAAATATTTGTCCCTGGCGGGTAATGGGGGAATTTCAAATTTCATTATAATATATTGTGTGTAATGAAGTTGTGTGAGCGCGAGCGCGTGCATCCGATTTGCTGAATAAGATTTTTATATAGAGTTGTTATATAGAGTTGAGTGTAACTATTACGCGAACTAATAGCGGACAAAAGTGTTATATTACAATAATGCGGACTATATTAATGTCGAAAAGCAATTGAAATATTAATGTTTTTATTATTATATATTAAAATATTTGTCTCTGGCTTTGCTTGCGAATACAATTTGCGTAAAATTCCTCTTTATAATGAATGGCACGCGCAGTGGTGTTTATACTATCGCCGCAGACCTACTACTACTGATCAAAGCAACAAACTCTGAACGCATAACGCTTGAAATATGTGGCTAAGACCTTCGCCGCTTGCGCCTCTCCACAGTACCTACCTACATATAAGCCTTACTTTACTATATGTAATTGAATAGTTTCTTATTCTCACTGCGATCGATGTCGAGTCTAGTCATTTGTTTCCGCTTTGAGTACGGGTGCGTCATCAAATGTTTAGCTGTGAGCATTGTAATAAAACATTTTCGCGGAAAGACAACTCTCTCAGACATCAACGCGGAAACAAATTCTCATGCAAACGAAATGATAATTTAGAAAGACGTTATGATTAAAACACCAAATCAAAATAAAATATCTTTCATAACTGGCAATGATATTTAACTTTTAATGACTTGTATTTTATTATATAGTTGTGTGTTACAATGATCGCGAGCGCATGGATCCGATTTGCTGAACATGATTTTTACAAACCGTCTGCGCTTTATCGCGGATATATAGAGTTGAGTGTAATTATTACGCGTACTAATAGAGAACGAAAATGTTAGATTACAATAATGCTGAGTATATTAATTTCGAAAAGCAAATGCATTATTCAGGTTCTTAATAAAATATTTTCGCGGAAAGACAACTCTCTCAGACATCAACACGAATCCAAATTCTCATGCAAACGATGTGATAATTTAAATTGATATTATGATATCATCAAAACAACGAATCGAAGTAAAACATTTTTATAAATGCCAATGTTACACATCATAAACGTGTCTAAAATTATTTTACTAACAGTACAAGATAAGAGTGCAAAAGTTGCTTCGACACGTCAATGCAAATCTGTTTTTAATAATGGTACTTTTTATACCTTTTGCTTTTTTATCATTATCCACGCAGTCAACTCTAGTTGCATATATTTTAGCTCTAACAATAAGGCCAACCCATACCCTACCCTTACCCAACCCATACCCAACCATACCCAAAACTTTCTTGTTTACTAGCGGGATGCCATACCTATTATCAATAGAATAATCGCTTGTAACGAAACGATCATTCGCGTCTTGTCTTATTGCTGCATAATCCTTTCTAATGTCGTACATAACTGAGTCGCTGTCAGTGTAACATATGCTAGTCTTATCACCAAATTTATATCTGATATAATC
>JAODFX010063173.1:0-18566 GCA_027580035.1 Dorylogaster longipes | reverse complement strand
CGGCAGTAGAAGGCGACGGCGCGCACGCCGACGTCGCCGACGCGAGCGCACGCACGCACGCTCAGCTTCTTCAGGTTGGGGCAGCACTCGGCGAGCGCGCAGAGGCCGGCGTCGCCGACGTCGCACTTGCCGACGTCGAGGGCCCGTAGCCGCGTGCAGGCGCGCGCCACGGCGACGACCGCCTCGTCGGAGACGGCCGCACACCCACGCGCGTTCACATAGCGCAACCGATAGCAACGGCGTGCAACAACGCGCAGGCCGGCATCGCTCACTCGTGCGCACTTCGCCACGCTAAGATAACGCAGCGCTGCACCTAGGCGAGCCACCTCGTAGAGACCGGCGTCCGTCACACCACCGCAGTCGCTCACCGACAGCTCCCGCAGACCTGGGCAGCAGGAAGGCACACTGCGCACACCTGCATCTGCAAGCAAAGCTAGGTTATGCCAAGGTATACAAAAAAACAAATGCACTTACCTGTGATATCAATGCATCTCCGCAGGTACAAATACGCGAGTAGAGGGCAGTTGCGCACGATGACACGCAGCCCATCGTCGTGGAGCGCCGCGCAGTCGGTGAGGTCGAGATATTGCAGCTGGAGGCGAGTGGGAAGCTCCGGACGCGTCACGTCAATCAAGCACGTCACTTGCACGCAACCAGCGATGTCGAGATGCTGCAGGCCGCCGCAGCGTGCCACCACGTCGTGGAGGGTGGCGACACTCACGTCGCCGGCGTCGGCGAGCTGCAGGTGGGTGAGGGCTGGACAACGGCGTGCCAGCAGCGCCACTCCGCGGTCGCTGATGGCAGCTCCGTCCGAGATGCGCACGCGCTCCACGCACGCTGTGGCGCTGCCCAGCTGCCGCAAGATGGCGCGCAGGGCACGATCTCCGCACACGTGTTGCCCGCTAACCTTCACGCTTCGCCACAGTTCGGGCGTCCACGCGAGGTGTCGCCACCGGCGGCAGACGCGTGCGCACGCCGACAGCTCGCAGCTCTCCAGCCAGGAGAAGACGCGCAGCACTAGAGTATCGCTCAAGCGGTTGAAGTGCTGGCTAGCACCACGTCGTCCCGGATGCGCGCTACCACTCTCCGGAACGAGCGTCGCGTATCCGAGGTCCAGCTGCGAGCTAGGACTACCATTGCTTCGACGTCGTCGTCGTCGTCGTGTTCTCCCATCGTCCAGGCCCAGCTTGAGGAAGTTGCTCTCCAGGTAGTTGAAGGCGAGTGAGCTCCCCGCTTGCAAGCGCCTCCCGCCGACGACGACGTCATCATGCGGGGAATGTGAGCTGGACGGCATGGGCGCAGCACGTCCTAAACGCACTAGAGGACACGCCGGCCGTGGCGAAAGCCTCTCCAGCAAGCTATTATTCATCTTGCTACGTCCGCTGCAAGAAACAACAACAATGAGTTCATTTCGTTCGTTACGTTGTTAAAGAAAACTGTAATGACGGCCATTATTAAGGAGGTGCTATGTAGTAAGTCTGTACGCATTGTTGACGTTCGTGTGGCTAGGAGTTCCAGGAGCTTCGAAGCGCTATCGTTCCAGGATGGAATTAACGCTTAATTAGCCGTAATTAACGATTGGCGGTGTTATTCAGCGTGGCATTCCATCGGCTTCCAGCGAACCAACGCACCGCACATTCCAGTCGCGAATTCACAAACGCCGCATTCTTCTTATCGCACCAGACTGCAATCAAACGCTGCTCAAGATGGCCGACTATCCTCAGCTGCAAGGTTAGAATGCAACCATATTGCTGCGCACCTAACCTAACTTAGCGCAGATCTTCAATGTGTACTTACGCTGAGCTTGGTGCGCATACGTGCTGCTCGCCGAAAGCCGACATCAGCATCCATCGTGTGCTCCCCTCAAGTTAAGCCACTGCACCACAACGCACTACGCCATCGCTGCGACTGCTCCAAGGCACTCAAGTCATTCCACGCGCAGAAGCTGCGTTACCGTCTGCGCGCACGACTTAAGCCGAGTACGCCAACTGCGACTGGTGCGGCGCAACTCGCCGGCGAACGTTCCCCATAACGGTATTCGAAGGTGAGCCGCTCGCCGCTTGCTTGCTGCGCATGCGACTTACGCCCTGACCGCCGGGACTCGCACCGAAGAGCGAGCATCACACTCTCTTCGTCGCTCTGCACGCGGAGCGCGAATGAGGATGGAGGAGGAGGAGGCGAGCGGAACGCCGACGACCTTTCATTCCTGCTGCAGCGCGAACGCACTTAAGTCGCCTCTTGCACTCGACGCCAATCCAAAGTACACGCGGTACGCACTCTCACTCTGCCTACTTGCTGAACCAAACCAAGAATCCAACCCTGCATCGATGAGTTGAGCCATTATTTTATAATCACTTCTTCATTTGGCATCTCCGTTTCAACATTTAAAAATTCATTTATTTTAAAAGAAAAAAAAAACAGTCAGTATAAAAAACATAGAAAAGTGGCAGTTAAACAAATGAGCATCAATACAATGTTTGGAATATGTGCTTAATTTCAGTCAAACCATTATTGGCATCAATTAAGCAAAACTTCTATCGTTAACTTCCTCATACATACATAATACTTTGCATTATTGCTGTCAAGAATATCTAGAATGCTTGTTCGAACACATGTGCTTTCACAGTTTTGTGAAAAAGCCCAAGAGTGTAGGTTGATTCTTACCAACAACCAGTCTTCGCTTAGCTTTAAACTTGTGTGCATTTTGGATCTCCTTCAGTTTCGGCTTAATTGCATCCATATTACTTCTGATAATAGGCGATTCACTCTTCGACTGCGCGTTTGCCACTGCAATATCGGGCGTAACAACAATCTCCTCCTCATTACTGCATTTGGCTGGTGGTTCCTGCGCATCGTTGGAGCTTTCCGAATCAATTTCGACTCCAGCCGCTTTGAACACATCTTTCAACTCATATTCCACTTCACTCTCTTGCATATTTTCTTTGGGAATGTCGTCAATGTCATCGCTGTCCTTCCGCTTGAAGAAACGACTACGAACTTGTTCCGTGCTCGCCGCATCAGTTGCTCTATGCTTGAAGAACTTGCATCTGATACGTTTTGCGGGTGGTTCTTGCACAGGCACATTATGCTCCGCAGAAGCAACTGCGCGTTGATTCACATTGAGATTCTTGTAGTAATCAGCAAGATCAACGTCATCTTGCATTATCGGAACTTCTTGCTCCTTGCACGGAGCATTCGAGGGGCTGCGACGCTTGTAAACGCCTTCGGTGCGGAAGCAAACCGCCGCTGGGCACGCTTTCGGCGTCTGCACACCACCGTACAGATACGAATGCGCAGGTGGAGCGTAGTCATCGTACTGCTGATGCTTCCAGTCGACATTCCCCAACGCCAACTGCAAATGATCAGCCGGCTCGTTTGCAGTTGCGAACTGCCGCAGAAAGCAATCGTAGTCCTCTTTGCGCACATCGTCCGCGAGCGATTGCAACGTCACGCGTTTTCTCAGCCTCGTGTCGAAGACGAGCTGATACTGGAAGGCGAGTGCAGCGAGGACGAAGCCGTCCACGTACGCCTCGTCGACGACGACATCCAGCTTGAGATAGCTCGGCACCTTGCGAAGGAACTGTCGCACATCCGTGTTCGCCGTCATCGACATGAACTTCCACGCTTTCATGAGGCCGATGCCGGGCAGATTGCGCAGATAGTCGCAGCCGGAGAGGATCGCCGCGTGCAGCAGCTTCTGCGCGTCGAACGCGCCGCCCTTCAGGTGCTTGTTGGCGCGCAGACACAGCTCGACGCCATCCGCATCGAAGAGCTCGCCGCTGCCGGACGACGTCAGCTTGAGGAAGACGCGACGTGCGCCGAACACGACCAGATCGGAGTCCTCCGAGATGATCACGTCGACGACGCCCTGCCGCTCGAGGTACACAAGCTGCGCGTCGGCTTCGTACGGTGCCACCACGCTCTCAACGCCCAAGCGTCGCGCGGCCTTCATAAGCTTCGACGCCATCGCGTGCGTGATGCTAATACTCTGCACCATCTGCGTGTACGCCTCGTTCATGCGCCCGGCGGCGATTAGACTGTTGGCGTCCTGCTTTGCCTTGGCTCTGTCAGCACTGCGCTTCTGATCGACCACCTTGAGGGGCATTCGACCTCCATCAAAGACCAGCACTGGTACAATTGCATGATCAAGCAGCAGGCGCACGTTCTTCAAGCAGTAGTCGACATACCTGCCAACGTGAATGTACGTAGGTAGATTGAACATAAAGTGTGAATATGTACCTAGTTGTTGGCTTGTCGAGGAACAACTCCTGCGCACATGTGTAGACACCTTTGTGCAACCATGAATATGCATCAACTGCAGCCCGTTGCCCTTTGAAATTGTTTAGATGACTTGGTTTGATTGCGCTGAGGTTCTCCTCGGGGTGCTTGAGGAATGGGAGCAAGCCTTGAATGCCCATATTTACTATCAAACACAAAAGAGAAGTCCAGTTTTTGGTTCCAAAGACAGCACGTTTTCAAGTTGTAATGTGTTGAATTGATCGCTTACTGTGAGCGCGATGAGAAATTCTTGCTAGCTGTGCAACATTTCAGTCATTATTCCATCTTCAATTAATTGGTGTTGTTTATTCGCAAACGAGGAGTAAGTTAAGCTAGGTGTAGAATTCGCGCTAAATGTAGGCAATGCTACCAACATTCGTTGGTAGAAAAATGAAACAAATAGCAGACCTTTAAAGTTTTGTTGGTTTTATTAATAATACTAATATCTTACAAATCTATTACACAATATAACATTTAGATAGATAATTTTATCGATTGATTGGTTTTCATTAATGCATGAAAATCAATTATTTGCATTTTAAACAACTCAAAGAAATTGCAACCGTTGCAAAATGAAAGCAAGCTACAAAATCCCTAAATTCAAACTATAACCTCGAAGTTTAAACCTAGCGCGTTGCCTTTACGATGTCGACAAAGTTTGTAAATTTTGTTCCAAATTCTTCGAATACCATGCCGAACGTACCTCGATGCATAACTTCAACTGTTGCAGGTATTTAAATTGTACCTATTTGTGTCGACCAACATGCATTTGTTTCTTACTATACAAATATTCCAACACATAATTTCGCTTCGCACATCATTTTCTCCGCAATTAAAAAACGAAATAAGAATTTTCTCTTCAACTTACAGAGTATAAAGTGGTATTTGAACTAGTTAACCATTTGGTTGCTGTTAAAAATGTCTATAGTTTATTCTATCAAACCATATATTAATTTCTTATTCTAACTACACTTTAGTTGATAAATCTTATTATAAGTTGTACCACCATATCATCATTGCACTGATGGCTTCAAGATGCTCATTGACATACAAGTCTAGCCAATGAGACCAACAAATTGAACATCCATCCTTCAGTTTGTAGAAAAATATTTTCTCATTCATTCTAGGGTCGGTCTAGGATGTAGACCCATTGATGATTGCTTGTTTCACCTCATACTCTTGTGCATTAGCTTTACGCTAGCTTCTGCAGTTCACAGCCTAAGGCAACAGGGTATATTTGATTGCAGTGTGGCCAAGAAACGAATGAAGAAACAAGTGGCAACTGAATGTGGAATAATAGCTCATGGGCATTTCGCTCTTAATACTATGCAAAGTTAAAAGTTGTGGAATCAAGTGCACTGCAGCAACCTAGGAGAGTTCTCCAATGGGTGCATTCTTCAGCCAGAGGTCATGAAGAAAGTTGTACAAGTTGTCGCTGACTGCAACCTGAAAGTGAGAATGATTGGATGAGTGCGGCGGAGGGGATGTGATCAGAAAGCTAACCTTGAACGGAGTTGGATTGAGGTTGCGTTTGATGTCGGGCCGGAGCGTCTTGAGCGAGGTGCGCACGCGCTCGCGGATCTCGCGCAGAGGGGGCAGGGGTGCGCGAATGCGGCCATCTTGCCAGCAGACGCGGTGCAGCTTCTCGACGCGCGAGGGGATCACGTAGGCACGCTTGGACTCCTCGAAGGGGTGGCGGCAGAGAACGCGGCGCTCGACCTGCGGCGGCGCCTCGGCGCTCTGCTGCAGGAGGTCGACGAGCGCGTCGCCGCTCGCGCTGTACAGCCGGTAGGCGTCCTTGCGGCCCGGCATCGTCACCTTGCCGACGTCGGCGCTGAGCTTGATGCGCGCCGCCGCGTTCAGCTCGACCAGCTTGAAGACGCACCCGAGCGCCGGCTGCCGCTCGCATGTCACCAGGTGCGTGCCGATGCCGAGGCAGTCGATGCGGTGGCCCTGCTCGTTGAGGCTGAGGATCGTCTCCTCGTTGATGTCGTTCGACGCCATGATCAGCAGGTCGGCGAACCAGGGGCGCGCGTACGCGCTAGCGATCGCTTCAAAATGGCGGCGTGCCACCTTCGAGAGGTAGGCGAGGTCGCCACTGTCGATACGAATGCCCACGGCGCGGTACCCCAGGTCGCTCAGTGCCAACGCGACGGCGCAGAAGTTCAACAGGCCGCTCCTACGCACACAACGAACGCACTGCCATCAACTGCATTGCATCACGTATGTTTTTGTTTGTAACAATGAAGATGAGTTAGAGATTGATGAATGATTGCGAATGCATTAATAGGTTAACGTCTAATTACCATTTGAAACATTCATTACTATCTACGAGCTGCTGTAAGTTTTTGCATTCGCATTGCATACTGCAAACATAAGTCATTGTTAACACAGCTTACAAACTAAGCATACAAAAATATCCTAACTCATTTTCAATGTGTACGTTTGAAGAGTAATCCATTCAATGTTATCTACAAGCCACTATCATCACTATTACTGGTTATCATTAGGATACAAACTAACAATACTCAACACACAACAATAGAATAGCCCTACCACGAGTCATCACCAAGTCTGGCCAGCCACTCTCTGCTCTCAGCTCGCTATGCTACAAACTCAAGACTGATTCGATACTGCTTGCTGCATGTACATACCCAACTTGACTCTCTCCGCTTTTCTCATTCACATGCATGATGTGATTGAATTGCAATCGAATGACTTGTGTGGCAATGAGGTTGATATATGGTGGTGCAGGTCTCTTCGTAGAATGGCATGCAGATTGCGAGCCATGGCTGCACGTGTGGTGTACCTGCATTCGTTACGCGCGACGTTCGCGGAGCGAGCGAGAGTGGCCGGCCAGAGAGTGGTGATGGCAGCGTCTCCGTGGCGGCGACGATACCTCTTCACGTCGTAGGTGTCGACGAGCGCCATGAAGCCGTCGGGGAAGGCGATCGCGAACGAGATGAGCGCCGCCAGCTCGCCGTCGTTCGCCTCCGTGCCGACGACGTGGAACACCTCGCTGGCGAGCCGCGCACGCCACGTTGTTGCAGCCGCGAGCAGATCAACCTCCTCCTCCTCCTCCCCCTCTTGCGCCTGGTGCTCGCCGTTCGCATTCGCCGATGTCGACTTCTTCGGCGCTAGCATATACGTGCGCAGCTCGTGGAGGCCAGTAAACGAGGTGATGTAGGCATGCGCATGCGTTCCCTTCACCGGGATGTTGAACAATTTACCAGCGAGCACGTTGCTTGTACCATCGAAGCCACCTGCACACGCAGTTAATTGCACTTTCATTCAAGGTGAACATTCATAGATCATCTACGAGGCTTAATCTATGCCATAAATCGCACTCGAAACATTGTGACCTCGGTGTGGTGCCAGGCACCAGGCAGCACTGGAAGGAAAAGGAAAGTTTGTGCCTGGCGCTGGCTGGCACTCACCGATGTAGCTGTACTTGGAGGCGGAGAGGCCGCCGTCGGGGCCCTGCGCTCGCCGCAGCCCAAACTCGAAGAGCTGGAGGTCACCGGCGGCTAAACGGTAACGCGCGGCGTTCGTCGTCATCAAGCTGCGCAAACAAATGCTGCAGCTCAACAACAGCGCAAACAAACGACAATCGATATGGGGCTACCTGGCGTAGTTGATGAGCGTCAGCAGCGTCGTCTCCAGCAGCTGGACGATGATGAGAGGACCCTCGACGCGCATCAGTGGCACTCTGTAATCTCGGCAAGCTCAGCATCCAACCGCTGCAGCGCACGCACGCACTCGCTCACCTTGGGAAGACTACCGAGCCTTCGGCGACGGCGTACAGCGTCACATCGTTGGTCGTCAGCTCGCTGAGGTAGCGAAAGAAGTCGTCCTCGATCGTCGCCGGCAGCGTCTTGCGCAGGTAGTCGATGTCGCTCTCCGAGTAGTGGAAGCGCTCGAGGAACTTGAGGCACTCCTCCAGCCCGGCGAAGATGGTGAACTCGCCTTGGAATGGGTTCTTGCGGAAGAAGAGGTCGAAGACGGCGTGGTCCTGCGTCTTGCCGGACTTCCAATACGCGTACGCCATCGTAATCTGGTAGAGATCTGCGCACGCAAGCAGGAATTTGGGGAATCACCCATTTTTTTCCTCCTCGAAGGGAACCACACGCGATCGTCATTTGTTTGTTTTCATTCAAGGTGGAGCAACAGCTAACCTCACATATTGAATATATACGTTGGTGAGTCTGTTTTCGATACCTGTGAGTAGCGGCTGCACGATGCCGTTGTGGCCATTGCAGCCATCGCCGCCGCTGTCGTCGCCGTCTGCCATGCTCGTTATCACTGACGAAGATCACCAACTTGTACGAGCGTCGTGCGCAGCGCCACGCGTGCGCAACCCAAGCAGCTTGGTGGGCAACTGACGTGACCAGACGTGACGAATTGCTGGCATGCAAGCAATATCCTGGAAAACCGGATGAATATGAGCACGACGCCGGTATTTTGCGGCTAGCAATCGTAACCAGCAAACGAGGTACGAGCTGATCAAAGGTGGGCATTAACTCGTTAATACGAAGTTGACTTTTTAAGTAGTGAATTAACAATTAACAAAGTTAACTTTTGAATTAATTGTGCGAACTGCGCCCGCTGAGACTCCATCGGTTGTTCCCATATGGTTAAAACGAAAGAAGGCGTGGAAGTTGCATTTGCGTTACCCTAGTAACCATTCAAAATGAGCATTTGTGAGGTTAAGGTCAGAGCGTAGCAGAGGTCGAGCGCTCGGTAATAACATGTTTGTAACATGAGGATGGATAAGAAAAAAGCGTGCGCGTGCCGTTGACCATCTCGTGTTTCCCATCGTATTTCCAACTCATTTCGTACACTATTCATGGCACTCGATAACCTTGTGACGTAAATTTGCGCAGCGAGCGCGTAAATAATCGATGCAAGAAATTCGTCGCGCATTGCAGGTGTTTGCGTTTGCGTTATTGGTTGGTTGGTTGGCAGCAAGATGGCGACGTCGCTCTAGCGGAGGAGGAGCATGCGCGCCGCGGCGTGCTGGTCGCGAGCGACCTCGTGCGGATGCATGCGCTTGCGATGCGAGAAGCAGTTGCCCGAGCTGGCGAACGCGCGTGCGCAGTAGACGCACTTGTAGGGGCGTGCGCCGGTGTGCTGGTTCATGTGGAACTTGAGGTCCTGGTTGCGCTTGAACGCCTTGTCGCACAGCGCGCAGCGATGCGGTCGCACGTCGCTGTGCGTGATCGCGTGCGCTTTCAGCGTGCTGCGCGTCGCGTACACTCGCCCACAGATGGCGCACCCGAACTGCAGTATGCGCGCGTGGAAGAACTTGTGGCGTGCAAGGTTCGCACTCGATTTGAAGCTGCAACACGCATTTATTGTATTGCATTGTTGGTTGCACAAACCGTGGATATGATTAACACCTACATTCGTTTGCAGATGTCGCACTCGTGCTTCCCTTTCGGCCGATGAATGCGCAGATGCAGTTTGAGGTTGGAGCGCGATGCGCTCGCCTTGCCGCAGATGGGACACGCGCACACCTCGCCGAGCTTGAATTTGAGGTTAGGTTCATCGCCGCTCTGCGCCATATTGTCGTCGACGGTATCATCGTTGTTGTTGTTGTTGTTGTTGTGCGGGCAATCGGTCGCCAGCGCCAGTGCGAATGCGCGTCGAGGTGGCGAAGACGCCCGAAGACTAGCGACGTCCTCCTCGTTGGCGATCTCACTTTCGCAGCTGCTTTCGAGGTAGAGCGATGATGGATCGACGACGACCTCGAGCGTTTCGTGCGTGTCGCTGTCGACGACGAGCGGCGATGGCGGCGCAGCGGCCATCTTCACTTCATCGCCATCGCCGCCATCTTGGTGTTGTTGTAGGTGCGTTGCAGTGGTCATCGCTGCTTTCTGCACACGCTTCGGACGTGCCTTGATCATGATGTAGTCATGATCGTTGTTGATCAACTGCTGTGAATGACGCTTGCATTACTAAGATTGTGTTTCCTTTGTGCTAGCACTGACCTCTGTCGGACGGAAGCGCACGGAAGAAGCAGGTGGAGGTGTGGCTTCCGCAGGCGTCGCCATCTTGACAGCGGCGATCATCCTGCGCTGGCTCTGCGACGCCGCCAGCGCAAAGCGATGGAAGTCGGCGAGCGTGCGTGCGCACGTGGCGCACACGAACTTGGTCAGCTTGTCGTCCATCGTCACCGTGATGTAGAGGTACTTCTTGATGTGCTGCTGGAGGCAGCGCACGAGGCCCTCGTCGCTGAACGCCATCACGCCCTCGCCGGCGTCGGCAAGCGCTGCGCACAGCCGACACTTCTTCAGCGACGGCCGATTATCGTTGTGGTGGCCCTCCTCCTCTTCCTCCTCCAGGTGGTCGTTGCTCGCCGCTGCCATTCCTCTGCACGACGCCAACACTACGCGTTCGTCAGCTGTTTGGTTCGTTTGTTTGCCAGCCGAGACAGACGACGATCGCCGACGCGAGGCGTGATTAGGCGAATGCGCACTGGGCGCCGCTGTCGACGCCTAACCTCAATGTGCATCGCGGATGCAACGACTGCTCTCGACGCTCTCGTGTGTGTGCGTGGGATGCTGGCGGCATGTGCGCGCGCTTGCGGCGCCATCGCGCGGCGCACTGCGGAAGATGTGGACCATTATTGATCCGCATCATCATCCCCTTCCAAGCTGCTAGAAATGGGGCATCATTCGCAACCACGCCAAAACTTCCCCCTTTCCGTTTATTCGAGCGGAGACACTAGATAAGTATAATTTACAGATTGCAGCTCGCTTTTATCACAAACACACGTATTCTTGCGTAGACGAACTAGAAAGCATTTGAGCACACGTCGAAATTCATCATTCGCATCGTTGTTGCTGCTGTTCACTGCAGCGCCGTCGCGGACGTCGTCGCCAGCAGGTCCGTGCACGATCTCGCCTTGTTCATCCTGCAACCAAATGCAAGCGAAGGCATATGCGCGCGTGGGCGGTAGGGGGGGGGGGGGGCCTACATACATCGGATGCACGTGGTGGCGCCGCGACACGTGCAGCACGATCGGCCCGCACTTGATCGACTTGAACAGTCGCACGGCGTCCGCGTGCGAGATGTCATGGCACACTTGTCCATTGACTGCGAGTATCTCATCACCTAGAAAAGAAAAAGCAACACAAGCGTCCATCACACGAATGTCGATCTCACGAATGTCGCCCTACCAGCTTGAAGGCGACCATCGTCGGCCGCCTGACCGCGTGCGAGTATCGTCTTGACGAAGATGCCGAGTGCGCCGCGCGGCGAATCGCGCCCGCCGACGATCGTGAAGCCGAGCGACTTGCGGCCGGGCCCCTTCGCCAGCGCCACCGTGTGGAAGCTCGTCGCGGCGGGCGCGCGCGGACGCCGCGGCAGCGTGCAGAACGTGCTCGCGAGCGCTTCGTGCGGCGAATGGCGCCCTCTCTCGGCGTCGAGCGCAATCGGCGGCGCTGGCTCGAAGACGCGCAGAGGATGGTGGTGGTGGTGATGGTGGCGATGCGACGACGACGAGGAGGTGGTGGTGGAGGTAAAGGGCGTTACGATGCGATTGCGGTTCTTCTGGAAGTGATGGTGGTGGTGATGGTGTGGCTGCTGCCCGCTAGATGGCGCCGCTGCGGCGGAGGAGATGAGCAGCCGCACGTCGAGGGCGCGCGTGCTGAGCGTGCGTCGCGCCTCCGCAGCCGGCAGCGTCGCGAGGGGGCGTGCGTTCACGCTGATGATTTCGTCGCCGACGGCGAGCGCCCCACACCGATGCGCGATCGTCTCGGGCAGGATGCGCGCGACCACGTAGCCGCCCCCTCGCTCCGGCCCCGCCTTCTGCGCGATCACCACGCCCAACTCGTCGGTGGGCGTGCGCTTGCGCAGCGCCACCACACCCAGCCCTTCCACGCCGCCGCCGCCGCCGCCATCAGGTGCGGTTGCGTCGCCTTCGTCCGTCACGAGGATGCCCGAGTCGGCATCGTCGCCGCCGACCATCTCATCGCCGCCCCCATCGGCAAGCAGCAGCAGCAGCTCGTCGGGCGGAAGGCCGGGCAGTGCGCTCGTGCTCAAACTGCGCATTTTTCCACTCCCAGATGTCGCCGCTGCTGGTGGTGGTGGTGGTGGTGGTGGCGCTGCGCTCACCGATGCTCGCCGTAGTCGCAGGCAGCGCTCCGAGAGGGCGCGCAGCGTCGCGGCGAGACGCGCCGCCCGACTGCCCACCGCCGCCAGATGGCGACACGCGTCGACGTCGTCCTCCGTCGTCGCACCATCGATGTCGATATCGACGACGACGGACGTCTGCACCGCCTTCGACGCCATCGCGGGGCGAGTGGGCGAGTGGGGCGTGGCGGCGGCGGCGGGGGCGGCACGAAAGCACGAGAGGCGTGTGTGTTTGACGCGATCGAGCAGTGGATTGCGCTTCTCACGCACGCGATGCGTTCTTTTTGTGGGTGGCGTCGGCGGCGGCGCCGGCGGCGGGTCGTCGACTTCGTCAGCGGGCGTGGCGCACGGCTGCGATTTGGGGCGGCGACGACGCACCAGCCGCCCCTCGCCGCCACCGCTGCTGGTGATGATCGCGCTCTCCTCGATGTTGTAGCAGTGCGTTTCGCCGCCTCGCTCCTTCTTCCAATTCGACAGCGACATCTCTGCAAATTCGATAAACCGCTTGGGGGTGTGTCGAGCGTCGGCTTGTGCAACTCACCTAACCTCGAGCGATGATGCGACGATGCAGCATGCCGTAGTACGCTCGGCGTCCACTGCGCGTCCGCTTGGGGGGCGGCGTCGGGGCGCAGCGGCGACAGGCTGAGGAGGCGTGGCGCGTCGCCCCGCCTACGAAACCATCGCATCTTCGCTGGCTACGGTAAGAAAACAAACGTGTAAACAAGCAACGAAACAATCGCAAAACGGTTGCGAGATGCCTTTCACCGTTCCGCCGGCGCATTGCATTGCATTGCAATTGGGTTGGTGGCATTTAATGCGAATGCACGTGCGCACATTCCACATTCGCCTTACGCAATTCATCTGCGCACTCTCTACACTTCGGATGATGTTTGGGGTGTTGCCTACGTTGGCAGTTAGAGCTTTTTTTTATTCGATCCCTGTGGTTGTGCATTGCAAGCTAGGCGAAATTAATTAATAACTAAGCGCGCAATTAAGAATGAATCGATTAGAATGCAAGAGAAAAGGGAAAGAAAGAGAAGAGCAAATGCGCGTGGCAATTGTTTGGGACGCTCGCTCATGGTTGGGATGGCCAAGTTACCCATTGAACGCCGCATCGATGAAAGTGAGAGTGCGAAAGTGAGAAGGCGAGAGCGTGCGCATTCCGAACGGCGGGCGTGTGCATGCGCACCGTTTCGTGTCGTGTCGTTTCGTCTCGTCTCGTCTTGTCTCGCCTTGATGAAGTTGCACCACCGCGTGCACCTGTCGCGCTGTGCTTCTTTCCATTCGCCTTTTCGCTTTCGTTTTCTTCCCTTCTTTCGGCCGCACTCCGCTCGCTACGCTTTGCATTTGTTTGCTTGTTTGGTTGTCTGCTTGTTTCGTTCGCTGCTTTTCTCGTTGCGCTTTTGTTTGCATCTTTCGGCCATTTCGATTCGACACTCGTCGCGTTGCGCCTACGTTCATTTCGCATTTCCTCGGATTCTTTTTCGATTCGCACGGAAGTCGCCAATCACCTAATCACACACATAGGTCGCGCTGCGCCGTAGCGGATCGATAATCAGCGAGGCGCGGTTAGAACGACCGGATGCGCCATCTCGCGTCGAGCGTATGCAAATCACGACGACGGATAGCCACTGCAGTAACCGTAAGACGGACGCACGCCAGGCGCGCCGCTGATAACGGCAAAGTGACCGTTTCGCATGCGATTGCCACAATCGTCCGATGCGTGCAATTGTCGCCGCTCGCGCAAGCGCACGCATCGTGTGCATGCCACAGCGTCGATTTCAAATGCTCAATATGGCGCTAGACCTTAAGTCGACTCAACGCGTCTTCCACGTACGGCCCGAACAGCAGGCGACTTTTGTTATGGCCTTCGATCACATTCGTCCCCTCTCACAAATGTCCACCCGCTTCGAACGTGCATAAATCGTGTTTATTCGTTGAAAAGCGTAACAACGTTTATCGATAGATTCCGTGAATGCGCAATCGGTTCGAGACTTTTATCGTTCTATTCACCTAGCGCACAATTGCATAATTGCGTTATGAATATAACGCGCTTTCGTCACATGTGAATGATTGCATAACCTAATCTCCGTTGCAGATTCGTTTTCGAGAAGAAGATGGCAAAACGTCAATAACGATTGAGTTACGTGTCACGGAATCGTTAGCAGCGCATTTCTCAGCGATATCAGTCGCAAACGTCGCAAACGTCACGCATGCACTTGGTTATAATGATGATAAGACGACGGCATAGAGAATTGTGCATTTGCTATTTCGCTACGATGATATAACCTGATGGCAGGCAGGCTCGCGTAATTACGGCTCGCTTCCAACGCTCGCAGTGCGCCCAACCAACAAAAAAAACCAGTTCTAACCTCACATCGGCGCAGCAATTTGCCGCCGTGCGCGTTTCCGGTGCGCAGCATCCATCGTCATCATCATCGTCATTACGTCGCGTCGCGTATGCAAATGGCGTCGCTCCTAACCTCTAATGATACTCATTACGTGCGTCGCGCCATTGCGCAAACAACGCAAAACAAATGCAAGCGCAGC
Organism: Dorylogaster longipes; assembly: GCA_027580035.1. Taxonomy (NCBI): domain Eukaryota; kingdom Metazoa; phylum Arthropoda; class Insecta; order Coleoptera; family Staphylinidae; genus Dorylogaster; species Dorylogaster longipes. The sequence goes on along the minus strand of JAODFX010063173.1, from coordinate 3,602 downwards.
AGCAGCGAGCAGCGCCGCTCGTCCTTGACATTTCGCCAGACGCGCCTCACCGAGGAGGAATCGAAGAGATATGTCGCAAGCGAGCGACTGCTTTCCCCACTTGCGCCATCTACCACTTGCGTTACGCGACATTGCGATTGCATCACGTTAGGAGAAAGCAATGATGGCAAACGATGAGGTTAGGTTCGATTGGCGTTGGTAAGGACTTACGCGCTGATTGCAGACTGCAGATTGTTATCATACACAATCACAACAATCGAAACGCGACCGGGGCACGAAGCGCGCGGAGTGGTGACTTAAGTGCGTTTGCGCGCAGGTGCGCGACGCACGGCGCGCCGCACGTGACTGGCGGCGGCGGCGGCGGCGGCGTAAGTACGTCGCGCATGCGCAGACGGCGGAGAGGCGAAGGTCGTCGCCGCATGCGACGGCGAGACCGCATGCCGGAGCGTACTTTGGTCCAAAAGGCGACTTAGCGCCTGCTCCCTGCTTGTTTGCTACCTGTCTTTGAAGACATGACGACACATGCGCACCACCACAATAGAAACGCCGCATTCCGCGTGCGGTATGTGGAAGAGAGAGAGAGAGAGAGAGAGAGAGAGGGACGCGCGCGATCTGCAGTAGCAAAACGACGAATTTGTAGAGCTCGGTAATAACGCAGCGGCCGACGTGTTGCCAACGCGCTTAAGTCATCCGTCCGCATGCATCGACGGAGCGCGTTGGCCACCCTCAGCGGAAGCAGCGACACTCTCTAATTGCGCCACTCGCGCGATGGCTGGCTGCTCGAGTCGTTAGGTTAGAAACGTCAGCGCTCCGCGAAAGGGCTTCTCTATTGCGCGTCTGCTTTTGTTTTTCAGTTTGTTTGCTGCGCGCTGCTCGTTTCCTGGTTGGCTACCCGTCCGATAGGTCAATGCCATTCGCCAAGATGGCCGGCGCTGTCAATCGGTTGAAAAACATGTCGTGCTGAAGGTTAATTCACGAACGTTTGTCTTCATCATCATACGTATACTCTAACCCTATATTTCCAATTGCGTTAAGCTAGAAAAGTCTGCGCTTCGTGTAAGGGCTTTCCTACTGCGTGTGTGCATTTGTTTTTTCGTTTGTTTGCTTTGCTACTCGTGTCCTGGTTGGCTATTAGTCGCAAAGATGGCCGGCGCTGTCAATCGTTGAAGGATAATTCGCAAAAAGTTGTCTTCATCATCGCAATTGCGTCAGTTAAACATTACTACTAGTCGTTAGGTTAGAATATTCTGCGCTCCATGACAGGGCTTTTTTCTACTGCATGATTATCATTTGTTTTTCAGTTTATTTGCTGCGCGCTGCGCGTTTTCTGGTTGGCTACTAGTCTGACAGGTCAATGCCATTCGCGCTGTCAAACGTCAATCGCAATATGGCGTTCGTCGTGCACGATGTCGACTACGAAAACACCCTCATCGTGCTCAAGCATGACTCGCGAAAGTTCGTCTTCATCATCTTCAGCCCTCTATGGATCGTACGTGTCTGTGCTCTCTAACCTCACATTCTCGCTTGCAATCCCAACTCTGCCCAGCTAGCTCTTGCTGTGCGTGAGCGTTTGCATCAACAGTGCGGTCGTGATGAGCTACCTCGTCTTCAACGAGGCGAACTCGCCGGCCGCGTCGTGCTTCTACTACCTCTGCGAGTGCCACTTCCTCGTCGACGTCGTCTGCGGTGGCCTTCATCGGTGAGTAGCGTCGAAGAGGTGAGCAAGTCAGCGAGCACACGAAGACATGCCGTAGGTTATGGGTGGACGTACAGGCTCGCAAAGCGTACCCAGCACGCAGCGTCACGCAGATCTTCTTCGGCGTGTTGACAGTGATTCCCTTCTACGAGGTGCACCTGCTAATGTCATGCGCCGGCGTCCGCAAACGCGACTATTGGCGTATTAAGGCCCTCTTTCGAATTGTAGGTTATACACAAACAGGTACCGTTCGCCGAATTTCATATAATCTATCTATTTTGATTGCAGTTGCTCATCCTGCCACACATTTTCAACCCTAAGATGCACATACCACGCAAATGGCACGCACTCCTGCTGGTTGTCCAGCACTGCGCGAGGATCCTCCTGCTCTGCCTGCTGCATGCCATCTTCTGGTTGATGCTCTCCGAGCTTGGACTGACAGCGGGGCTCGAGGGGGGGCTGGTATTTGATCCGGAGGATGTGCCCAAGTGGTTTGTCAACACTCTGCTTGCCTGCGGTTATTATGTGACGCAGAATCTAACCTGTAAGTTGACATCTGCAGTGGAGTATAGCTATTCACAACGTGCCTTCTGCAGATATTCACCAACCGAGAAGCATCCTCGAGGGGTTTTCGCTGCTCGCCGTTATCGTGCTGGGCTTCTACGCAGTGAGCATGCCGTTGTTCGAACGCATGCTCGCCATCATCACCCACTACTCGTATCGCTACCTGCGGCATCTTGCCTGGATGCGCAGCATCCACCAGCTGCTCACGCGATGGTCGTCGGCGGATCGCCGCGTGCGCTCGCTTCTCCTGCGCTACTGCGCCCTGCAATGGCGCAGCTCGCACGGCGCCGACTTTCGCACAGCGTTCTTCCACAAGCTCCCCGCCGCCATGCAGAAGGACATCGTGGTGGACGTGTTCGGGGAGGCGCTGCGCCACACGCACCTCTTCGCCCGCCTGCCGCTGGTCGCGCAGCGTGCGATCGCGATGCGCATGCGCGAGACATTCGAGCCGGCCGGCGCGCACGTCCTGCGACGTGGTGCGGCGCGCTCTCGCCTCGTCTACGTGGTGCGCGGCAGCGTGCGCGTCCTCGGGCGCCTCGACGACGAGGAGCGCGTGGTGCTCGTGGACCTCGGCGCCGGCTCGCTGCTCGGCGAGGCGGCGTGCGTCCTCCTCGGCACGGCGCCGAGCGGCGTCAGCGTGCGCTGCGCCACCGACTGCACGCTGCAGACGCTCGACCTCGTCGACCTCTACCACGGCGACGACATCGCGCGCGCAACGCTCGCTGCGCTACGGCGCGCCATCATCGCACGCATCGACAGCGCACGCGATCGCCATCATCACCATCGCCATCACTACAGCTCGCTGGAGATGTTCAAGGCGCGTTGGAAGCAGCTGGAGGAGACGCCCCTGAAGATCCTGCTCACCACGAGCCGCAAAGCATCCTCATTCACGCACAACTACATGGACATGTATGCGTTCAACAGCGAGCTGGAGAGCGAAATGGACGCGATATGCTATACGGCAAGATGGCCGTACGTTCTCGAGCCGGATTCCAACGTGCGCCGGACAATCTACGCTCTCTTCTTGCTCGCAGTCTTACTTAACGTAGGTTATCCGTAGGTTACTTATTTCTATCCGCATATGCATACGTGAAAGGACGGTCGCCGGCCATCTTGGCGACTGGTAGCGAAGCAAACAAATTGAAAAACAAATGCAGCCATGCAGTAGAAAAGCCCTTTCACGAAGCACAGATAGAAATAAGTATTCGTCCGGATACAATTTGCTTTCTTCATTCATTTCCAGTTGATCATCCTACCTTATTGCATCGATGTGGTCGATTCGATGCCTGATAACCTTCTAGTTATCTCCTTCTTCCTCGATGTAATCTACTGGATCGAACTG
>JAODFX010062066.1:0-18575 GCA_027580035.1 Dorylogaster longipes | reverse complement strand
AATAACAAAATTTTAAAAACTCACTAATTAGACTTTCTTAATAAACAACATAATAAAATATAGCATTAATTATCCCCCTATGTCCTCATATGTATATATCAATATAAACTAAAATTTTACCAACAAAAAATATTTATACTTTAAACAATTATTAAAAATATATTCCTTATATCATTAATTATTATTAATTAAATAACCTATAAAATTTGAAATTAAAAACTTTTTTACCTATTATTAAATTTATTAATATAATCTTTAAAAATAAAAAAAAAATAAAATCTTTATTGCTTTATTACTAAAATTTATTAACTAAAATAATAAAACAAAAATTAAAATTTTTAACCCTATATATATTAATAAATAATTTAACGAAATACTTAAAAATCTTTTTCAAGCCAAATATATTAACTTATCATAACGAAACCGGGGTAAAGTTCCTCGTACCCAAATTCAAAAAAAAGCCAAACATACCAATTTAATAAAAAATATAAAACTTATATAATTACCTCCTAAAAATAATAAAACACATAATATTCTTATAAATAAAATCCTAGAATACTCAGCTAAAAAAATTAAAGCAAATCCTCCTCCTCTATATTCTACATTAAACCCTGAAACTAATTCAGACTCTCCTTCAGCAAAATCAAAAGGAGTCCGATTAGTTTCCGCTAACCTAGAAACCACAAAAATTATTCTCAAAGGTATGCACATATAAATAAATCAAAGATTACACTGATAAACATATAAATCAATTAAATTTAATCTTATAGTCAAAATTATAAAAGATAATAAAATTAAACTTAACCTCACTTCATAAGAAATAGTTTGAGCAACAGAACGTAACCCACCTAATAAAGAATAAACAGAATTAGATGCCCATCCTGCTACTATAATTGCATACACACTTAATCTTAAAATACATAATATAAACAAAACTCCAAAATTAAACGAATATAATCCACTAAACAAAGGTATACATATTCATAAAAATAATGATAAAAATAAATTTATAACAGGAGAATAATAATAATAGTAATAATTAGACATTAAAGGAACTACTCTTTCCTTAGAAAATAATTTAATTGCATCTCTAAAAGGCTGTAAAATACCTATTAATCCTACTTTATTTGGCCCCTTACGAATTTGAATATATCCTAATACTTTACGTTCTAATAAAACCATAAAAGCAACCCCAATTAAAATAAAAACAACCAAAACTAATCTTCTTATTACTATTAAACCTAAATCCACCAATATCAAGTATTATCTGTAATATTATTACATAATTAAATTCTAAATTTAATGCACTAATCTGCCAAAATAATATTAATATTCAATTATTAATAAATATTACTAATACTTGGTCCTTTCGTACTAAAATATTAAAATATATTAAAGATAGAAACCAACCTGGCTTACACCGGTTTAAACTCAGATCATGTAAAATTTTAAAGGTCGAACAGACCTAAAAATTTAAGCTTCTACACCTAAATTAAATTTTAATCCAACATCGAGGTCGCAAACTTCTTTATCGATTTGAACTCTTAAAAGAAATAACGCTGTTATCCCTAAGGTAATTTAATCTTTTAATCATAATAAATGGATCAATCAACCATAAATAAATGTTTTCATAAAAAAAAAGTTTAATAAATTTTTCAATCACCCCAATCAAATATATTATATTTATATAAATAATAAATTCTAATTTTAATAATACAAATAAATTATATAAAATTCTATAGGGTCTTCTCGTCTTTTAATTTTATTTAAGCTTTTTAACTTAAAAATAAAATTCTAAATAATTTATAAAGAGACAGATATTTTCTCGTTCAACCTTTCATTCCAGTTTTTAATTAAAAAACTAATGATTATGCTACCTTTGCACAGTCAAAATACTGCGGCCATTTAAATATTCAGTGGGCAGGTTAGACTTTAAATTATAATCAAAAAGACATGTTTTTAATAAACAGGCGAAAAATATATTTGCCGAATTCCTTTTCATAACCTAAAATTTGAAATTACTTAATACATAATTTTATACTAATTTTATCATTATTGCTTAAACTAATAAATTAAATTTAAAATTTAAATAAAAAACCTAAAATAAATATAAATCTTTATTATAATTTAATTAATAATAACAAACTATTTGAAAAAAATTACTAATCCTACATTTTAAAACTTAACTAAAAATTTTTAGAATTTAATTATAAAGCTTATCCCTTATAATTTAATTTACATAAAAAAAAATATTAATAATAAAAAATTTTATTTATATAAATAAAATTAAATTTTTTTCTTTAAAAACTAGATATATTTAAAAACGAATAACATTTCATTACTAATTATTTATTTTAAATATTTATTTCACAATAAAATTTATAAATAATTTACTCTTTTAAAATCGAGAACTATACATATAAGTAAATTTTTATTAATAAACCCTGATACACAAGGTACAAATATTGAATTTTTCTTTTTAATTTTTTTTATATTAATTCCATTACTGTACTAATTCACTATAACATAAATAATTATTTCCTATAATAATAATAAAACAAAAAAATATTTTTATTAATAATATTTAAATAATTTTTACTAATCAAATTAAATTGATTTTCACAATTAACTTTTTAGTGTAAATAAAATACTTCAAAACAAGCTCTAATTTGAAACTCAAAATACACTTTCCAGTACACTTACTTTGTTACGACTTATCTCAATTTAAATGAGAGCGACGGGCGATATGTACATATTTTAGAACTAAAATCATTAAATCAAAATTAACTTAATTACAATCAAATCCAATTTCATTAAATTTTCCAAATCTAAATCCATAAATAATCTTTTTATTGTAACCCATTTCTTCTTGAATATAAACTACATCTTGATCTGATTTAAATTTTTATTAAAAATTTTGAATATTTTCTTTCTATTAAAATATTCAACTACGACGATATATAAATTTCTAACTCAAGTAAATTTAATCGTGGAATATCAATTATAGAACAGGTTCCTCTGAATAGATTAAAATACCGCCAAATTTTTTAATTTTAAAGAACATAACTATTAATAATTAATTTTTTTTTTACATTTACATTTTTATAATAGGGTATCTAATCCTAGTTTTAAATAAAATTTAATAACTTCATAAACTTATATAAAAATTAATTATAACTTAAAATTTCACTTAATAAGTTATAATTTATAATTCAATTTATCATATAATTAATTATAAACTAATAAAAATAAATCATATTATTTGTATAACCGCAACTGCTGGCACAAATTATGTTAATATTAAAATAAATTTCTAATTCTAAGTCTCCTTAATATTTAATACAAAATACTGCGAATATAAACCAATTTTATAATCCATTAAAAATTATAATAAAAATCACTTAAATTTGCATATAAAAAAACTATACACTCATTTTTTAAACTAAAATTAAATTTTATCACAAGAGTTATTCTTGCCTAACATATATAAGACTATCTCCCTATATTTTTTTTTAATTTTAAAAAAAAATCCAAACATTATAAAAATAACTCCCCCAAGCTATTTCCAAACAAGATTACAAAATAACAAAATTTTAAAAACTCACTAATTAGACTTTCTTAATAAACAACATAATAAAATATAGCATTAATTATCCCCATAATTAATTTCCCCAAGCTATTTCCATCTCAACTTTATTAACTTAATTAACTTTATTAATATAACACTTAATCTTATATACATATATTCAATATTGCAAATACTTTAATTATTCAAACATTTTTTAAAATCTTATTATAAAAATTTTTTTAGACAACATAGTATCTACATATATAAAAATTTTCCCATTAAAATAATTTTAAATAAAAATCATTAACAAAAATTCAATTTGTCTCATTTTTATTATTGCCTCACGCACATATATATATATATATATACTAATAAATATCTTACAGGCCCTTTTTTTTTTTAGGCCCCACCCCCCATTTTTTAAAATTTCCTCTTACAAATTTTATCAATTTACAGAATTTTAAAATTCCATTTTATGCCTTAAATTGAACGTTCTTATCCAAACCTCGTTTAATAGAAAAATAGAGAAAACTGTATTTTTATTAGGCGCAATTTTACTAAATTTAATTATTTCTTACCAAAAAAAAATTATTTAGTGAATTATTTCAATATACCCTAATTTTAGCTAAATCTTAAAGTTAATAAAATTTAGTAAGAAAAAAAGGGGCCAAAAATTTTTTAACCCCCTCAAAAATAGCCCCATTTTCGCCCCATTTTCACCCCAATTTTACTCCTTAAAATTTAATTTATTAGAATTTTCCTACTTAAACAAAATAATACAAATCCTCAACATTTTTTTTTTTACTAAAATTTATTAACTCCTTAAATTGAACATATCCATCTAAATTACTTATTACTAAAATTAATTAACTATTTTAATCAACCTTATTAAAATATTCAACCACCATAAATAAATATTGAATTTTATATAGTAAGTATTCATTTAACTAAATTAAAAATACTAACTACAATAGAAAAATTCAGCTAAGTTCTTAAAATTTAGAATTTTATAAATTTATTAAAATCTTTACTAATTAAATTCAAATAAAATTTTTATTATAATCCTTAAATATGAAAATTAATTAAATATTAATTAACTTTCATATTTTCAAACAATATCCACAAATAAGCTAATTTATTGCTAATTTTTAAAAATTATTAAAATATAATTTAAATAATAAACTATAATCTTTTCAATTATAATTAAATAATTAAATAATTCTTAATTTAAAAATTAATAAATAAATATAATTCTAGTAATAATCAACAAATTTTAAAATTACTCATATACATAAAAAAATAAATTTATTATATAAATTATAATTTTCAATAAATAATAATTTTATTTGAAAATTTCTTTTTAGACTTAATTTTTTTTATATTCTAAATATTAAAAATTTGATTGATTAATTACAACTAAATAATTATAAACTTAGAAAAATTTTAACTAATTATATAATATTAACATACTTAAAGTAAATTTTATCAATATAATTATATAATAATCATGCCAATCATTAACATTCCTCTACATACATTCCATAGTAAATTCACACCTACTTCTAAATAATTAAAAATCTTCCAAATTAATAAACTTAAAAAAAAATATTCAATAAAAAAAATTTTTTTTTATAATTCTCAATAATTATTTACTTTCAATAATATTATCTATAAATCAATAATTAATATAATTTTCAATAAATTCTAAATAATTAATAAATAATTTAAATATCATTAATAAAGCAAGTTTTTTTTTTTTTTTTTCATATAATATTTAATATTATATTATTATTTATAAAAATTTATATTATTTATTTTTATATAATAAATTTATTATATTAATATTTTTATGAATCAATAATATATATATATATATATAATGTTTATTTTTTCTATATAAATATTTATTGTATTAATAATAATATAAATACATATATATATATAACAATTTATATTGTTATTAATATAGTAATATATAAATTTAGATATTATATTACATTATTATAAGTATATTAAAATTTAATATACATATATATATATATAGATTTACACTATATATTTATAATATATATATATATATAAATAATTTATATATATATATATAATAATAAAATAAAAATTACAATTTTTATCCAAAATTTTAATATTTTCTTTTCTCTAAATTTTACTCAAATTCATAGAAGCTTCTATTTTTCATTAAACCATTAACTATGTATTTCAACTTAGATATCCTTATGAAAGATTAATTTAAAATAGTATTACAATCGTATATTATTAATTAATTAAAAATTATTATATTATATTACATTAATTTTTATTGGTTAAAAATCGCCGATTGACTAATCAACTATAAACACCCCTCTTTAGTAGTATTACTCCAATAAGTAACATTTTTAATATCCGTAAAAATAGGTATTTTTTTTTAAAAAAAAATCACTTTTAAAACACCTTCTTTGCCTTTTCAAATAGTCCAAAAAAAACACGTTCCTATGTTAACCATTTTTAGTCTTGTGGTTAATATATGCCCCTTACTCAGTGGAATGCCTGAGTAAAGGGTTATTTTGATAGAATAAATTACGTAATAAAATTACTTCCATTATCATATCTAATATATTTAATAGAATTGAACTATTTCTTTAAGTATCAAAAACTTATGTACGCTATATACTAAAATATAAAAAAGATAAGCTAATTAAGCTACTGGGTTCATACCCCAATTATAAAGGTTTAATCCTTTTCTTTTTAATTTTTTTATATTATAAAATCATTTTTGTTATTACCTTAATAATTGGTAGTTTAATCTCAATTTCTGCCAACTCCTGAATAGGAATATGAATAGGATTAGAAATTAACTTACTTGCTTTTATTCCATTAATACAAACAAAAAATAATGCACTATCATCCGAAAGATCAATAAAATACTTTCTTACTCAAGCTCTAGCCTCTACAATAATTCTTCTTTCCATAATTTTAATATCTATAAATCTAATAATTATTAAAAATATTGATAATTCAATTATAATTATTTTTAACTCAAGATTACTTACAAAAATAGGAATAGCCCCATTCCATTTTTGATTCCCCGAAGTAATTGAAGGATTAAATTGATTAAATTGTTTAATTTTATTAACATGACAAAAAATTACCCCCATAGTTTTAATTATGTATAATATAAATTTTCAATATTTTTTTTTTATAATTATTATCATAGGTATATTAATTAGAGGATTTTTAGGCATTAATCAAATAAGACTTCGTAAAATCTTAGCTTATTCCTCTATTAACCATATGGCATGAATAATTAGAGCTATATTTATTTCAGAAACAATTTGATTATATTATTTCATTATTTATATAATTTTAACAATTAATATTATTTTAATATTTAAAATATTAAATATCTTCTTTTTTAATCAACTTATTATTTCAATAAATAATAATTTTATTTGAAAATTTCTTTTTAGACTTAATTTTTTATCTCTAGGAGGATTACCTCCTTTTCTAGGATTTATACCTAAATGATTGACTATTCAAAATTTAATACAAAATAATTGAATTTTTTTAGCTTTAAGTATAACAATTTTAACCTTATTTACATTATTTTTTTACATTCGTTTAATTTTTTATATTTTAATTATATCTAATAGTGAATTAAATTATTATAAAATTAATTCATTAAAAAATTTTATAATATTCAGATTTAATATTTGTTCTTTAATAGGTTTAATTTTCTTTAGTTTAACTTTTAATTATTTTTAAATTATAAATTATATCTAAATTTGCAATTTAGTGTCATTTTTGACTATAAAACTAGTAAAAGAATTATATATTTAAAAATTTAGAATTAATATTGGAATTTTTACTATAAACCTAAAATTTTACTTTAATTAAGGTTTGTAAATAAAGATATCTCCAAGTATACTCTTCAATTAAGTACAAATATTGAATTTTATGTAGTAAGTATTCATTTAACTAACTGCAAATTTAGAGGTGGTGTATAACCTAAGGCTTAAAGAATACGCGTACTTTATTTGAAAGGATTTAAGTTAAATAAACTAGTAGCCTTCAAAGCTTCAAATAAAGTACGCGTATTCTTTAAGCCTTAGGTTATACACCACCTCTAAATTTGCAGTTTAGTGTCATTTTTGACTATAAAACTAGTAAAAGAATTATATATTCGTTAATAAATTTACAATTTATCGCCTAATCTCAGCCATTTTACCGAATAAATGATTATTTTCTACAAATCACAAAGACATTGGAACATTATATTTCATCTTTGGTACATGAGCAGGTATAGCAGGAACTTCCTTAAGATTACTAATTCGAGCTGAATTAGGAAATCCAGGATCTCTAATTGGAGATGATCAAATTTATAATGTAATTGTAACAGCTCACGCTTTTATTATAATTTTTTTTATAGTAATACCAATTATAATTGGGGGATTTGGAAATTGATTAATTCCATTAATATTAGGCGCCCCAGATATAGCCTTCCCTCGAATAAACAACATAAGATTTTGATTACTACCACCTTCTTTAAATTTACTACTAATAAGAAGAATGGTAGAAAGAGGAGCAGGAACTGGATGAACAGTTTATCCTCCCTTATCCACCAATATCGCCCATAACGGCTCATCCGTTGATTTAGCAATTTTTAGACTTCATTTAGCAGGTATTTCCTCAATTTTAGGAGCCGTAAATTTCATTTCAACAATTATTAACATACGAACTACAGGAATTACCTTTGATCGAATACCTTTATTTACTTGATCTGTCATCATTACTGCTTTCCTTTTACTTTTATCATTACCTGTATTAGCAGGAGCTATCACTATACTTCTAACAGACCGAAACTTAAACACATCTTTCTTCGATCCTGCCGGAGGAGGAGACCCAATCCTATATCAACACCTATTTTGATTTTTTGGTCATCCTGAAGTATACATTCTAATTCTACCTGGATTTGGAATAATCTCCCATATTATTAGACAAGAAAGAGGTAAAAAAGAAACATTCGGCACCTTAGGAATAATCTACGCCATATTAGCAATTGGTTTATTAGGATTTGTTGTATGAGCCCACCATATATTTACAGTAGGAATAGACGTAGATACTCGAGCTTATTTTACATCAGCAACCATAATTATTGCAATCCCTACAGGAATTAAAATTTTTAGATGATTAGCTACCCTACACGGAACTCAAATTAACTACTCCCCAGCAACCTTATGATCTCTTGGATTTGTATTCTTATTCACTATAGGAGGACTAACAGGAATTATTCTAGCTAACTCTTCTATTGACATTATCCTTCATGATACTTACTATGTAGTAGCACATTTTCATTATGTATTATCCATAGGAGCAGTATTTGCTATTATAGCAAGATTAATTCATTGATTCCCTTTATTTACCGGTTTAACATTAAATGAAAATATATTAAAAATCCAATTCTTAACAATATTTATAGGAGTAAACCTAACATTTTTTCCTCAACATTTTTTAGGACTAGCTAGAATACCTCGCCGATACTCAGACTATCCTGATGCTTATTCAACTTGAAATATTTTATCCTCAATTGGTAGTTTAATCTCAATAATAAGAATTATATTTATAATTTTTATTTTATGAGAAAGATTTACTTCTTTACGTAAAAGAATTAACTCCTTAAATTTAACATCTTCCATTGAATGATTACAAAATATACCTCCAACTGAACACAGCTACTCAGAATTACCGATACTCTCTAACTTCTAATATGGCAGATTAGTGCAATGGATTTAAGACCCATATATAAAGCTTAAACTTTTTTTAGAAAATGACAACATGAAAAACTCTCACTATCCAAGACAGAGCCTCTCCATTAATAGAACAATTAATATTTTTTCATGACCATACTTTAATAATTCTATTAATAATTACTACTATAGTTAGTTATATTATAATAACCTTATTTATTAATAAATATAATTACCGATATTTACTAGAAGGACAAATAATTGAACTAATTTGAACTATCCTTCCAGCAGTAACATTAATTTTTATTGCCCTACCTTCTTTACGACTCTTATATATATTAGATGAAACTAATAACCCTCTAATCACAATTAAAACTATTGGACATCAATGATACTGATCCTATGAATATACAGATTTTAAAAATATTGAATTTGACTCATATATAATTCCCTCTAATGAAATAGCCTTATTTAACTTTCGATTACTAGATGTTGATAACCGCCTCATTGTACCTTATAATTCTCAAATCCGAATACTAGTAACAGCAGCAGACGTATTACACTCATGAACTATTCCATCTTTAAGAGTAAAAATTGATGCTACTCCAGGACGATTAAACCAAATTAATTTATTTATCAATCGAACAGGTATTTTCTTCGGCCAATGCTCTGAAATCTGTGGTGCAAACCACAGATTTATACCTATTGTTTTAGAAAGAATTTCTCCTTTATATTTTATTAAATGAATTCATAAAATAAGAGAAACTTAACATTAGGTGGCTGAAAGTAAGCACTGGTCTCTTAAACCATTCCATAGTAAATTCACACCTACTTCTAATGACCTAAGAATTTAGTTAAATTGATAACATTAGTTTGTCATACTAAAATTATTAAGTATATAATATTTCTTAATTCCACAAATAGCCCCAATAAATTGACTAATCTTATTTAGAATATTTGTTATCGCATTTATATTATTTAATATCTTAAATTATTATTGCTTCACTTATACTCCAAAATCTAATATTATAAAAAAAAAATCTTTAAATATTTATTGAAAATGATAGATAACTTATTTAGCTCATTTGATCCGACTACTTTTTTATTTTCAATGAATTGGTTTAGTACATTCTTAGGGCTTATATTTATTCCATCAATATTTTGGCTAATCCCTTCTCGTTGAAATTTTATATGAATTAAAATTATCATAATTTTACACTACGAATTTAAAACTCTTTTAGGAACAAAATTTAAGGGAAGAACCCTAATTTTTATTTCATTATTTACAATAATTGTTTTCAATAATTTTCTAGGTTTATTTCCATATATTTTTACTAGTTCTAGCCATCTGATCTTTACATTAACTTTAGCTCTTCCTTTATGAATCAGGTATATAATCTACGGGTGGACTAATAATACAACTCATATATTTGCTCACTTAGTTCCTCAGGGAACTCCTCCAATTTTAATACCTTTTATAGTATTAATTGAATCAGTTAGAAATATTATTCGCCCAGGTACCTTAGCTGTCCGATTAGCTGCTAATATAATTGCAGGACATCTACTTATAACTCTTTTAGGGAACACAGGAAGATCTTTACCTTTTATTATAATTAATATCTTAATTATTACTCAAATACTTTTATTAACCTTAGAAATAGCAGTAGCAATTATTCAATCATATGTTTTTGCAGTTTTAAGAACATTATATTCTAGAGAAGTAAACTAATGCACTCAACCAAAAACCACCCATTTCATTTAGTTGATATTAGGCCATGACCTTTACTAGGCGCTTTAAGAGCAATAATCACTATAATAGGAATTATTAAATGATTTCATATATTTAATAATAACTTATTTATTTTAGGAAGAATAACAACTATATTAATTATATATCAATGATGACGAGATATTACACGAGAAGGAACATTCCAAGGATTACATACCTACCAAGTAACAATAGGTTTACGATGAGGAATAATCTTATTTATCACCTCAGAAGTATTTTTTTTTATCTCATTTTTTTGAGGATTCTTTCATAGAAGATTAGTACCCACAATCGAATTAGGAATACATTGACCTCCTAGAGGTATTGAAACATTTAACCCTATACAAATCCCTCTATTAAACACGTTAATTTTATTAACTTCAGGCTTAACAGTTACTTGAGCCCATCATAGATTAATAGAAAATAATTTTAACCAAGCTTCCCAAGGTTTAATTCTTACTGTAATCTTAGGAATTTATTTTAGAATTTTACAGGGATATGAATATATAGAAGCATCATTTACAATTTCTGATGCAATTTACGGGTCTTCATTCTTTATGGCTACAGGATTCCACGGTATTCACGTTATTATTGGAACTTGCTTTTTACTAACTTGTCTTGTTCGACACTTAAATAACCATTTTTCTTCAATTCATCATTTTGGATTCGAAGCCGCTGCTTGGTACTGACATTTTGTAGACGTAGTATGATTATTTTTATATATCTCTATTTATTGATGAGGCAGTTAAAACTTATATAGTATAAATATATTATATTTGACTTCCAATCAAAAGAACTAAAAAAATTAGTATAAGTAATTTTTATAATAACCATAATTGCTTTAATAATTTTAATTATTTCGTTTATTGTTATAATAATAGCTATAATTATTTCAAAAAAAACTTTTATAGACCGAGAAAAAAACAGCCCTTTTGAATGTGGATTTGATCCTTCCAGATCCCCGCGATTACCTTTTTCTCTTCAATTTTTCTTAATTGCAGTTATCTTTTTAATTTTTGATGTAGAAATCACCTTATTAATACCTTTTATTATAATCTTAAAAATTTCATCTATTAAAATATTTAGAATTTCTTTTATTTTCTTTATTATAATTTTATTAACAGGTCTTTATCATGAATGAAATCAAGGAGCATTAAACTGAGCCATTTAATTAACTTAGACCAAAGGATAGTAGTTAAATATAACATTTAAATTGCAATTAAAAAGTATTGATAATTCAATCTATCTTAAATAAGAAACAAACAATTGTATTTAGTTTCGACCTAAAATTATGGTATAAAATACCCTTATTTTTAGTAGAAACCAAAATAGAGGTAAATCACTGTTAATGATTAAATTGAGTAAATCTCCAACTAAAGAAATAAGTTATTCGAAAATAAGCTTCTAACTTAATTTTTTAGCGATGAAATTTCGTTATTATTTCTTAATTTATATAGTTTAAACATTAAAACATTACATTTTCATTGTAATAATAAGAAAAGAATTTCTTTATAAATTTACCTAGTAATATAAAATTTCCTTAATATCTTCAATATTATGCTCTATTTATAAGCTAACCAAGTAAAAAGATAAGCTAATTAAAATGATTAAATAAAATACCAATAATAAAAAATATACCTTTAAATTATTTATAAAAATAAATTGATAAAATAATGATATTTTTTTCAACATAAAAAAAATTTTTTGACTACCAAAATATTCAGACCAACCTTGATTAATATTTAAATAATATAAATTACTTATATTTAAAACATAATAATTAATACCAAAAGTTGATAAAATTGGCATATTCCATATAGAAGAAAAAAATAATCTTAATTTCATAATTTTTATAGACTTTAAAGAATAATTTAAGGCATAAAAAGAAAATTCTATTCCTAGTCAAGACCCTATAGCAATAATCATTAATGTTATCAATTTTATTATAAAAGGTAAACAAATAAAATAAGGGGTAGAAAATATTACTCACATTAAAATTCTACCTCCAATAATAACTAAAAAAATTAAACCGCCTATTCTTTGTAGCATAATTTTACTATAATCACCGATACAATTTAATCTTAAAAAATTAAAATTACCTACTATAGAATAATAAACCAAGCGAAACCTATAAGTAACAGTAAGCCCAACAGAAATAAAAAAAATTAAATAAATAAAGATATTTAAATATCTTATAGATAAAACTTCTAATATTAAATCTTTTGAATAAAATCCTGATAAAAAAGGAATACCGCATAAAGATAGATTAGAAATATTAAAATAGCAGCAAGTTAATGGCATTATCTTTACTAAGCCCCCTATAAACCGAATATCCTGACAATTATTTAAGGCATGAATTATACATCCTGCACATATAAATAAAGTCGCTTTAAATAACGCATGTCTTAAAAGATGAAAAAACCTTAATTTAAACTCTCCTATAGCTAAAACACTTATTATTAACCCCAATTGCCTTAAAGTCGAAAGTGCAATAATTTTTTTCAAATCAAATTCAAAATTTGCCCCTAATCCAGCCATAAATATTGTTAAAGAACTAATTATTAATAAAACCAATATTAAATTAATATTTAATGAATAATAAAAACGAATTAACAAATAAACCCCTGCTGTTACTAAAGTAGATGAATGAACTAAAGCTGAAACCGGAGTTGGAGCAGCTATAGCAGCAGGCAACCATGATGAAAAAGGAATCTGAGCTCTTTTAGTTAAAGCTGCTAATATAATTAAACCTCTAACTAATTGTATAGAAAAATCATTTTTTATAAATTCTAAAAAAAATACATAATTTCAACTCCCATAATTTAATATTCAGGCAATTCCTATTAATAAGGCAACATCCCCAACTCGATTAATTAATGCCGTTAATATTCCCGCATTATATGATTTAATGTTTTGATAATAAATTACTAAACAATAAGAAACCAAGCCTAACCCATCCCAACCTAATAAAATTCTAATTAAATTAGGACTAATAATTAATAATATTATTGATAAAACAAATATTGAAATTAATATAATAAAACGATATAATTTTATATCTCCTTCCATATACTCTATTCTATAATAAACCACTATGGATGAAATATATAAGACAAACCTTATAAAAAGTAATGATATTCAATCTAATAATACAACTATTATAATAGAAGAAGAATTAATAGTTAAAAATAAATACTCTAATACTAGTCTATAATCTATAACTATAAAAAATAACCTAAAAAAAAAACATATAATTCTAAAACATAAAAATATACTAAAATAAACTAAACAAATTGAAATTATTTAAAGTAATTTTTTTTTACTTCATTGATTCCACAAATCAATATTTTATAATAAACTATTTAAATAAATTCAATTAAAAAATACCTCTCTTTTTAAAACCATAATATTTAAAGGCAATCAATGTAATAATAACAACAAAAATTCTCGAAATTTAGAACTTATAAAAGAAAATAAACCTGAATAAACCATTCCATGTTGAATATAAGAATACAGATATAATGAATAAACAGCCCCACAAAAAGAAATTAATATTAATATTAATATAGTTAATCTTCTTCAACTAACTAAACTATTAATTAATATAATTTCACCTAATAAATTAAAAGAAGGAGGAGCAGCTATATTAGATGAACTCAATAAAAATCAAAATAATGATATAACTGGTATTAAATTAATTATACCTTTATTTAAAAACAACCTCCGCCTTCTTAATCGTTCATAGTTAATATTTGCTAAACAAAATAAACCTGAAGAACACAGCCCATGAGCTAATATTATTACTAAACTTCCATAAAATCCTCATAAATTTATTGTTATCAACCCTGCTAAAACTACACCTATATGAGCTACTGAAGAATACGCAATTAAAGACTTTATATCTCTTTGTCGTAAACAAATTAAAGATATAATTACTCCTCCTACTAGTGAAATTGAAATAAAAATAAAATTAAAACTATTTCTTAAATTAATAAAAATATGTAATAACCGCATTATCCCATATCCTCCTAATTTTAATATAACCCCCGCTAAAATTATTGAACCAGAAACAGGTGCTTCTACATGAGCCTTAGGCAATCATAAATGAACCAAAAATATTGGAATTTTTACTAAAAAAACTATATTTATTAATATAAATATAAAAAAATTAGCCATTTCAGTATTTATTAAAAAAAAATTTAATGACTTATTTAAATAATAATACTTAAATATAAATAATATTATCGGAAATGAAGCAAATAAAGTATAAAATAAAATATACGAACCAGCTTGAATTCGTTCAGGCTGATACCCTCAACCAATAATTAACACTAAGGTTGGAATTAATCTTATTTCAAAAAATAAATAAAATACAAACAAATTTATAGAAGAAAAAGCAATAAATAATGAAAATATTAGTAATAAAATTATTAATAAAAATAATTGAACATGATTGTTCTTGTCTATAATTTTAACCCTAGCTAAAATTATTAAAGAACAAATTCAAATACTTAATAAAATTATTGTATACCTTAATAAGTCTTCTATAAAAATAAAAGAAATTCTTCCTACCACTCTATTAAATTTAATATTAATTATAACAATAAACCTTAAAATAAAATAAATAAACTGATTTAATCAATAATTACTTTTACTTAAAAACCTTAACGGAATCATAAACACTATTATAAAGATAAATTTTATCATAAAATATTAAAAGTTTGAAAATAATCATTTCCATGAGTACGAATCATCGAAACTAAAATTGATAGGCCTAAAGCCCCCTCACATACTATTATAGTTAAAAAAATTAAACAAAAATAAAATTCACTATTAAAATTTCTCAAATAAATAAACAAATTAAAATATAATGATAATATAATAAATTCTAATCTCAACAACATTAATAATAAATGTTTACGTTTTAATCTAAATACAATTACACCAGATAAATATATCATAAATGACACTATTAACATTAGTTTTAATAATTTAATAAAAATATTGATCTTGTAAATCAAATTTAAGAATACTCTTTTAAAGCTTCAGAGAAAAGAAACTATCCTATCTTTAATCTCCAAAATTAAAATTTTTATAAACTATTCTCTGATATTTTAATAATTAGATTATTCCTTTCTTTACTATTTTTATTATTAAACCATCCCATAGCCATAGGACTTTTACTACTTATTCAATCTACTATAATTACATTAATTACAGGAACATTAAATTTTAATTTTTGATTTAGTTATATTTTATTTCTAATTATAGTTGGAGGAATATTAGTACTTTTTATTTATATAACAAGAATTGCATCAAATGAATTATTTTCAATATCAAAAAATTTAATTTTAATTTTAACTTGCTTTTTAATAATAATATTAATATATTTTATTTTTGATAATTATTATTTTAATTTAAACCAAATACTTTTAGAAAGAAATTCAAATCTAATAATTAATCATAATTTAACTAAATATTTTAATTATCCATCAATTATTGTATTATTTTTAATAATAATATATTTATTTATTACATTAATTGCAGTAGTTAAAATCACTAAAATTGAATACGGACCATTACGTCAATACTATTAATGAAAACACCTTTACGATTAAAATCCCCAATTTTTAAAATTATGAATAACTCTTTAATTGATTTACCAACCCCCTCAAATATTTCAAGATGATGAAATTTTGGGTCATTATTAGGATTATGTTTAATAATTCAAATTATTACAGGAATTTTTTTAGCTATACATTATACTACTAATATTAACTTAGCTTTTAATAGTGTCGCACACATTTGCCGAGATGTAAATTACGGATGATTGATTCGAACATTACATGCCAATGGGGCTTCTTTTTTTTTTATATGTTTATACTCACATATTGGACGAGGAATATATTATAGATCATACTATTTTATATCAACTTGATTAATTGGGGTAATCATATTATTCCTAATTATAGCAACAGCATTTTTAGGCTATGTTTTACCATGAGGTCAAATATCATTTTGAGGAGCTACAGTAATTACCAACCTATTATCAGCCATCCCTTATATTGGAAGAAATATTGTTCAATGATTATGAGGAGGATTTGCTGTAGATAATGCTACTCTAACACGATTCTTCACATTACATTTCCTAATACCTTTTATTGTCACTGCAATAGTAATAATTCACTTATTATTTTTACACCAAACAGGATCTAATAATCCATTAGGAACTAATAGAAATATTGATAAAGTTCCCTTCCACCCATATTTTTCTTTTAAAGATTTATTTGGATTTATTATTATAATTATACTCCTAACTTTATTAACTCTAGTTAATCCTTATTTATTAGGAGACCCTGATAATTTCATCCCAGCAAATCCTCTAGTCACCCCTATTCACATTCAACCAGAGTGATATTTTCTTTTTGCATATGCAATTTTACGATCAATTCCAAATAAACTAGGAGGAGTAATTGCTTTAATTTTATCAATTGCAATCTTAATAATTATACCATTTTCTTTAAATAAAAATATGCAAAGAACCGCATTTTACCCAATTAATAAAACATTATTTTGAAGCCTAGTAACCATTTTTATCTTACTAACATGAATTGGAGCTCGACCAGTAGAAAATCCCTATATTTTAACAGGACAATTATTAACAATCTTTTATTTTTTATATTATATTATTAATCCAATAATTTATAAAATTTGAGATTACTACCTATTTAATTAACTAACTAGTTGTTGAACTTGTTAAAGTATATATTTTGAAAATATAAAAAAGAAGTAAAATCTTCTAATAACTTTAAAAATTAATTAAACAATAAAAATTACTAATCAAAAACTATTAAATAAAAATTCTTATTCAACACTATAAAAATTAAAAATAATAATAATAATAATTATATAAATAATAATTGTACATATATATATATATATATTCGTACATGTATAGTAACGTGCTTATTAAAAATCTTAAAATTAATTTTTTTTTATTGAATTTTATTAACTAATATTAATTTTTTTTTATTTTATATACTTAACTATTATTAATATTTAAGAAATCTTTAAAAATAAAATTTTTCGATTAATTTATTACTAAATTTTAATAACTAAAAATATCAAACAAAAATTAAAATTTTTGTTTATTATTTATTAATCGTATATATATATATATATATATATATTCAAGATAAAATCTTCCAATTAATTTATCACTAAATTTTATTAACTAATATTAAACAAAAATTAAAATTTTTGTTCGACATTATTATATGTATTTATATAAAAATACAAGATAAAATCTTCCAATTAATTTATCACTAAATTTTATTAACTAATATTAAACAAAAATTAAAATTTTTGTTTGACATTATTATATGTATTTATATAAAAATACAAGATAAAATCTTCCAATCAATTTATCACTAAATTTTATTAACTAATATTAAACAAAAATTAAAATTTTTGTTTGACATTATTATATGTATTTATA
>JAODFX010060956.1:0-18605 GCA_027580035.1 Dorylogaster longipes | reverse complement strand
AAGGGGGGGGGGGGTAAATAATTGTAATAAATCTGCTTACGTAATACTTGAACGGTCCCGTAGGTTTGTGCTATTTCTGGTACCATTTCTTTTTCTTACTCTTTTGCATTCTCTCTCTCTCTCTCTCTCTCTCTCTCTCTATCTCTCTTTCTCTATTATCTGCATATCGCTCTTGTCTTTATAAGGTATCTTGATTAGAGATAAACAAAGAGGAAATTGTCGAATTGAGGAAATTCGTTATCAGAATTTTCAGGTCGTATATTCTCAGTAAAATTCGTGACGTCAAATCTCCTGTCGGTCGGGCCGTTATTGTCGATAACATTTTCGAGAATATGCTCGAGAATCAATAAAAATGAATAAAAAGCACCGGTAAAGGAAAGGGGGATATGATAAATGATGATATGCATTATCTACATATAATTGATCAGATTGATCACAATTTTATCTTCACCATAATTTTCTTTGGTCTATAGCAGACCACTTACAAAATACAAAGTACAATTACAAAATACAATGAAATTACGTAACGAGAAATAATTCTAGGATAAACTAGGATTAAACATTAAAGTGATTTCTGAGCTTGCATCTTCTGCATGAGTTCGGCTATCCTAGGACTAATATTGTTACTCAAAGCCACACGCAAATTATCACTTACTTTCAAACGATTCCTCACCTTGTTTTTTTATTACGAACAAAGCAGAAAATTTTTGTTCGCATAAATAGCGTAAGGCCATTTCTCGACGAAAGATAAGAAATCGCTTTTTTACACCAAAATGCCTCAGTTTAAAATCATTCGCGGACCATATTTTGGCTTCTGCGGACCATCTGGTTGAGAACCATTGGTCTGTAGCGACGACAATATTTAATCTATTTGTGGAAGAGCGCTTTAAAACGAAAATTTTCCTCACAAATAGCTGTTGTTTGCGTAAATATTCCTCACATGAATTAGTTCTACCGGATTTCCTTGACGGTTGGCTCCGTTTGTTCTAAATCTAAGTTGTGTAGGCGGATATTTGTGATTGTGAGATTCTTGTGAATAGTGGTAACTTCAATTTGGTTCAACGAAAACTCACAAATTTCTTGTATTTATATCTAATACTTTAAGTGCCTATGAAGTTAATTATAATTTCCATAAACATTTTTAGTACCTGACCAATTAAGGTGTTATTTAGCAATAACTACCACAACCACCAACTACTTCATTTGTGTCTGCATTAAAAATTATTTTTAAGATCATGCGATAACAAATTATAATTTCAATAAAACTTAACTTGATATGTTCATCACGTATTTAAAAAATCAGCTTCCAGTTTTAATTAGTTCTTTTTAATTTGTCTTTTTGCCTTAAAATATATAATTTTTGAATAGTAGAAAATAGAACTGCATAAAATAGAAAAACTATATAAAATAAATTTTTTGAATATATAAAATCATTTGAAGACAAAACAATTAGTTTTAAAAGGAGAAAAAAAGTTTTTGAAATTCCTGTAAAAATAAAATTACGTCTAGTGGCATTCAATCGTAGAATACATAGTTGTTATTGTTATGCTTCGCATCCTAAAATTAGTCGCATTTCTGATATCGTCAGCCTTCGACTTATTTCCATCTTGCTTGACATTTTAATGTATTCCAAAGTAGCGCATTTAACTGTCTCGCCGTCTACTTTTCTACACGCGGGCGAGTAACGACCGCAATGCGACTCACTCCGTTTGTGGTTGCGTGGGAGAACAACAAGAAGACGACAGCGACGACGAGCAGAAGGAGGATCTCCTTGCGCGAGGCCGGGCGTCGATGATCGGCGGATATTCGCGCCGCCGTTGCATATTTATCAGTTTGCTGAAACGCCGTCGAATCGCAACAACCACTTATTAAGCGCTGCGTGCAAAAAGTACGGCTTGCGACGACATGCGTTCGCATGGATTTTCAATGATCAGCTAGAGGTTACATCGCCCAAGGACGCTCTCCTTCGCCGAGGAGCGCAGAATGCATGGAATGCGCGCCGGACGACAGACGGAAAATCGGTTTTTCTGCTCGGCTACTGCCAAGCACGAAACCAGTTTCAATTGCGCCGCAAGGACCATCCGTTTTAATTTCATTTAATATCACACACACGCGTTAAAAGCGTGCGTAATGTAGCATCGATACTTATCATTTCGCATTCGCTGTGGTGCGCAGCAGAGATACGGATGGAGTTGTTTGCATCACCTTTATTTGCGTTCGTTTATCAGCTCCGACTGTGGTGATAACGCCATGATGGGATTTTATGGTCTGGCATACAAATGACGTGAAATACACCGATTTTATCTCTGTTGTCGTTTGTTAACATCGTTAGGACCAACATGTTCATTGAGTCACGGTGCTGTTAGACCTTGACTGTGACATACTCATAGCAACGGAATAGTTTCTCTCTCGCTTGATTTTATTGGCAACTTTGCAGCTAATTTATTTGTATGTCGGTATAAATTTTCCAATGTTTCGCGCGTCGGTTTTTCCAACGCTTGCATACTCAATAATTACGCCTCTCCGTCGATAAATCAATAGCGACTCATTGCCTTTGTTGCAGGTGAGTTCGTGCCGGTCTTGTTTGTCTGCGCGTCGTTAAATGTTCGCCGAAGAGTTATCCGCTGCGCATCCTCGAGTCTACGTGGTGTTTTCACGTTTATTTCCTCTAATAACTCATCCGATGGCTGGTTTGTTGATTTGACAATTATGGTGGAACTTCTCTTTACGATGTTCATCCGTTCAAGAAAAAAAAAAGAAGAATGTTACAAATCGTAACAGTGTGTATTTTCGTCAAATAGTTTCTCTTCAAAGAAAACTTCTATGTTTCTATTCTCCTGTGGCCCCAAATGAAATGCGATTGTGATCATTATTGTGGCATTTTTGAATCTATTTTTATCGACAGTAAAACCTAGCAAGTTGGCAACTCTCATAAGTTGGCCACTTGTCTATGTTGGACACACACATGTTGGACACTCGAAATTGCATCATGAGTACTTTTTATACCTCTCTATGTTGGTCATTGCAGTATTTCAGGCCAGTCAAGTATGTTATGTTCTTTGTTATTTTCCATTTCCTTCATCAGTTTTATCTAAAAAATTAAGTGAGCACCCTTTAGAAGCTAGTAAAATTCCATTTTCCATTTGCTAGCATTGTTAGGAGCTAATATATATGCTCCATATTAACAGGGTGAAGGTTAATATTTGTTTTTGTCCATAATTTGTACAATTTTTGTACGTGAATTTATTCATATTGATTTTTCTTTTCTTTTCGTATTCATGGAAAATTACCTATCTATTTTGCTATACATTTCAGCCAATTTTCGCTGTATCTATCGGAATATGGAAGTAAACCTTTTCTACAACTACATCATTCTACATAATGTGGAAATTGCAAAAACTGTATCGCAAAATTTCAATTTCGTTAATCGATTATAACTTCGCAATAAATAAGTATTCTGAGAAATTGCTTCTTGTCACATCTGCTCTGCTCGAGGGCAATCTAAATTTATTCAAAGTAGGCCAATAAGTTAATTATTGCAGCCACGCAAAGTGAATGAAGGAAGACCTTTTATATTCGAAAATCAATCTGCTTACGAAACGAACTCCAAAGAAATAAATCATAAAACTTTCAATTCACGTTCAAATCTGATATACGAAGTACATAGTGTGCAAAGTTTAAACAACTCGCTGAATATCCTTAGCGCTGAATCACGTTCTTAAAATGTATTTCATCCATATCTACATTGCTTGTTAGTGGATTCAACGATGCATGAATTATGCTCGTGTGCTGTTGTATACATTGGCATAATTTATGTCCTTCCATCTCTCGTTTGAGTTCAATTTGATTCGCTGAAATCATAAATCCAAATCGCTGGCTTATTATGCCCATACGTTATCTGCGCAACACGTACACAGACTGGGCTTGGAACGCGTCTTGGCTTGCGCGCTGTGCGAAATTTGAACAATTTGCATTTTGAGTGGTCGCGGAGCGCTAATTAGCCGTCGCAGCTCAGTCGCAGGCTGCGCGCTCAATGGGTTTTAATTAGCCATCGCTCACTGGCATCCCGCGTCGCGACAGCGCCATCAATAAATAATGGGACGTCATCAAATAGGGGACGACAATTCATTGCCATTGCTCGCAGCGTATTCACACACGACGCGCTGCGATTGACGGGAATGCGTCCGAATGTTGTCATTGTGCGCAAATTGGCACAAATTAATTAAAATTCATCTCTGGCTGTGCTGCAGTCGACACAAGAGCAATTGTCGTCTCTCCCATTATTACTTTATGTACTTTAAGCCTTGGTCCGAATACAAAATATACGAGGAAAAACATTCATAAACATTCTGCTTGTTTTTTTTAAAATTTAATTTCAATTTGTAATTATGTTATTTGTGAGGGTTGAGTTTTCCGCCAATACAAATTCGCACTATACCAATTGTCAAGTTCACAATTGACTCTCATAATAATTTTGTGTTATTACTGTTGTGTTAGATTTTATAGCAGCTTTTGATCGTTAACTTACTTAAGTCGTTAACTAATATCATCAATTACTAATACTCTAAACATGCAAAAACAATCATCAAAGTGTGATTTCGTAAAATCTACAATGTTTTTCATGTGTTTATAAAGAAAGGTAGCAAGGTATTTGGGTAGAAACTGAAGTAAATTCCTCTAGTCCCATTATGACTTTAAGCACTTTACGCTTTGGTCCGAATACATACAAAATGTAGGAGGAAAACATTCGTAAATATTCTGCTCATTTTTTTTCTTTTCGCTTCAAATTGTTATTATGTTATTTGTGAGGGGTTGACTTTTCCGTCAATACAAATTCGTACTATACCTATTGTCAAGTTAACAATTGACTCTCCTCATAGTTTGCGTTGTTATTTAACTTAAGTCGTTAACTTCTATCATCAATAGCTCATGCATTAAACATGCAAAAATAATCAACAAATTGTGAAGTCGCTTAATTTGCCTTCACAATTGTTTTCATGTGCTTACAAAGGAAGGTAGCAAGGTATTCGGATAGGAACTGAAGTAAATTCCTCACGTCATACGCGTAAAAGTCAATTAAACGAATTTATAATGTACGAGCTCGTAAACTAGAGAGCCGGGGGTTGGTTACGTCCTGCGAATTAAAACTTTCCAATTTGTTCGCGTCCGTTTCGCTGAATTCATTACCATCGCGGGTTATAGCGTCGTTAAACTTTAAGAATTCCGCTTCGATGTTCACACCAACTAGTGCGACCGGGTCCATCCATCAATTTTATTCGTGAGCTGCTTGTGGGTTTATTCCCCAATTAAAAACGAGACTGCATGGGAAAGATGAAATTTTAATTTAATTTAATTGTTAACAAATATTGATCATAAGCATATAGACTTCATGGTTTGTTCTTTAACAATGTGTTCTGAAGAACGTATTGAAATTTTGAGACGATTCAAAACGTATTTTACGAGAAATTTGCAAAAAACGAAGTCTGTATTTGTTTTCGATTTAATACGTTATCAAATGCGAGCTGAGAAGAACTTTAGATATTAAATTTTTGTAAAAAAGTTTGATTGGCAAATATTCAAAATAAATAGCCTAGGTCCGAGTTAGAAGGTTAGCACACCTTTTCTAGTAACAACAAATTGGCCCGTTTTTTGAATTTAATGAATAAAACCTTGAATATTTTCTTGTGAATTTCTATTGACTATTTAATCCTAAAATAAGCATTTTATCAAATAAACTTGACAATCTTGATTCACAGTTGGAGGTTAGCTGGAAGTTAGTCAAGAAAACGATTGAAGAATTTTTATTTTGACTAACTTGGTACTTTAGTACAACATTAAACAAGGTCATATTAATTGAGTTACTGAGAAATTGGACTAAACTTTAAACTTTTTAATTTATTTTATTGATAAAAAGCAGCAACATTTTTGCAAATATAACCACATATTATTTTGGATCCAAAAAAGCATTGTGGTATAAACTTAAACATAGCTTCACCTTCTGAGCACACAATTCGAAGTGAATTTCCCTAACAGCCAACGCCTATCGCTATTTTCAACCAACACTTGATGCTTCAAGAGCCTCCACAATTGGTTTACACCCGCCGCGTACCGCTAATTGCCCATCGTTAGCGTTTGCACGCCACTTGCGTTGTTGGTTCGTTACTCTGACTGCATGCAGTGGTCGTTTAGTTCAAGTCAACATGCCACAAGCGACGAGTCTGCTCCGTTTAGTCAAGTGGATCTCTTCTGGCTGCAGCTACTACTATTGTAGCCGACTGTCGTCGTCGTAGACGTCGTCTTCGTCGTTGCCCTTACCATATTGTTGTAGAAGTTGTGGTGGAGTGGACGCGAACAGCGAAGTGCAGTTTGTAGTCGTCGCAATGCACACGACGCACTAAAACTTCTACAAACAGATAAGTTCGTAATTCCTTTAAGTATTTAAGAATGTGTGGAATTTTTTACTCGGCCTCTTCGTGGGCTTGCCTTACTGGGAGCGACACGACTCGTCGAGCGTAAAAATTCCAGCCGACGACGCTCCATATATAGCGCTAGTGGCTGGAAACTTTGAACTTTCCGCATGCGTTACGATATTTGTCATTTACATTTGCTGCATTGCTTGGGAAAATTCACATGCACGTCGAATTCAATCTATTTTCCACACAGTTATTTGATATTTACCAGAGTGAGGAGTAGATAAAATCCACCACATGTTAGGTTGCAGTTGCACTCGCTGCGAAAGATTTATGCGCTCGAAACGTGACGCTTTCAAGTGGTGTGCAATATTTTTCTCTCCTCGCCTTGTGGACTTTTCCCATACGCAGATCAAAGCAGTACGGCCGACGTTCGGAAAGTGTTCGGTAATCTAATCTAAAATTCTAGCATCATCTCTCGCCCCGATTAGTATGCTAATGTCTTTCACGTTTGAAAAGGTCGTTTGGGGGCGTCATCACTCTTTTCGGACGCTTTGACGAGTAGCGCATTAGTAGGCATGAACATTGCATGGGTGCTGGTTGGTTCGCCATCGTGAATGAAGCTCACTCTTCGAGTTCAAGTTTCGGGGATTTAGGAAGAGTTTTAGCTGGAAATGGTGCTTGGACTTACTGCAACACGTTTAACTTTTGGTGTTTGGGGGGGAGTTCGTGTCGAACACAAAACAATGCTACGCATCTTGCACGAACGGGATTACGAGTTGTATGGAACTTTCCCCCAGCTCAACATGTATTAACATTCAAACTTGTTACTCAACAGAATTTTGTTCACTTGAGGAAAACTACTGCAAACTTTGTCATAAAAGTTGTCTCAATTCATTTTGTGTCAATTTATAAGAGTAAGTATTTGGAGGGTTTACAAATGCTTATTTCTAAGGACCACGTCGATTGTTGCATTATAGGAAGTTTAATTATCTAAAATCCGACATGTTTTTAGAAAAGAAGAAAATAATTTGGCATTTATTCAATTTCAAAAACAACGAAGATTTTTGCACGTGGAACATTTCATTACAGCACGCGAAATTGATTAAACGATCTAGGTCAACCTTTGATCATCTTACATCACTTAAGATTGTTCTAACGATCACAATTGACATCAGAAATGCTACGAAAATGAGGATATTTTTATAAAATAAACTTGACAATCTTGATTCACAGTTGTTTGGAGGTTAGGTGGACGTTAGTCAAGAAAGCGATTGAAATTTTTTTATTTATTATTAGACTATGAACAACTTTAAGCAACAGTAATTCTGCTCCAAATATTAGATGAAAAGCAAAATTTCCTGATAAATACTCTACATTTCGTTTTGCAATGTAGCATTAAAAGGTGCAAAGTAACCCCTGGGAGCAGTTGGCCCAACACGCATTTCCGTGCAATTTGCTTGCGCCGCATGTTCGGAAACATAACAAATCGCTCCATTGTCAAGTCATCGTTTTGGGTGCATTGAATGCATTGAAAAACGGGGAGACCCGATGCGGTTTCCTTTGCTTTTGATTCGGATTCCGGTAAACAACGACCCTGTGGGCGAGGCAGCCACACAGGGACACAGAACGAAGCCAGGGATGGCCCAAATCGTCGCGAATTGAACGAACATGTGCTGCTGCTCTTGACGTGTGTTCCCTTCGCTTTCCTACCCGCAGCAGCAGCCGAACGAATGCTTAAAAAACACTCTGGCAATGCGTGCGCATGACGTCAATTGATAGCTGATTCATTTGCTGCATGTTCGTAGCATCTGGCACTGACGAGTGACTGGAGAGGCAGCCACTACCACTATTACTCGATGATATCCAGGATTTTACGTCGTTCTGAACTCTTCTTCTTTAATATAGACTTACTTCTATATTTCGACGACGTTTTCAACTTCATGATCGTTAATCATTTTGGAATGTTAAATTTAACGTAATGTTAATTTGTTTTCTGGCTAATTTAAAAGTACATATGTGATCTAGGCCTTTAGGTCTCTTAACGGTAAAGACTTTCTTGCATTATTTCATGGTTATATAAATGCTTTCAAGTTTGGCTTTACTTTTGCGATCTTCTTGGCTTTATTACTTTTTTTCCTCGTTTTGGAACCTTCTAACTTCAATGTTTTTCCATGTAGTTGTTATATAACCTTGCCCGTTACGTCTTTTTAGGGTAAGGAATTTTCTGCTTTGTTTCATACTTCCACTTCTAAATCATTTCCCTAATTCTGATGTTTCAGTTCTTTTTTAGTTTTCCTGTTGGCCATCTCCATAACATTAATCTTTGATATAGTTTCTCAAAGTGTCTTCAATTTCCTCTTCGTCTACTCTGAATTTATTCTTCCAATTCTACGGTTCTTCTCCCTTTCTTAATCATGCTTAACCAACGTATTTTATTGCTTTTCAATGCTTTTCAATTGCTTTGTCGAATAATACATAAGATATGAACATTATTTTTCAAAATATATTAAATTAAAAAAAAATTGTTTGCACATTTATAACGCCTCTTTGCTCCATCCTTCATCGAGTATAGCAACTCTTAATACTTTTTAAAAGGAAGATTTGGTTAGTAATAACCAGACAACGAGGCTGCATCGGGTATATGAGAGTATCAAAGTAATTATAAAAACAATGGGAAAGAGTTAGTGTCTAATATATGAAAGAAGTAGAAAGAGGTCAATGGTTAGATAAACAATTGTAATTTCTGTGGTTAGTTAGTATGTTAGGAGAACACTCTATTCTGATGTTGAAAATGTTCTACTATGTTGAATAATTCCTAAAATAGAATATCCTAAAACAGTATTTTGTCATGTCATCCACTTTTCTTAGCTTGTATTTAAGTTTATTATCGCTTTTAGTTCTTTCTGCCATGGTAATCAAAATAAGCCGTATGTCAATATACCATTAAATGTATGTAGATCATTGAACTTTGCTGGCACCTGCGATACAACCAGCAGAAGATCCCTTTATCTTTATCAAACAAATAATCGAAATTCTCTGCCTGCTTCGATTTCTGACGTCTAGAGCACTCGTTCATGATAATGAAATGTAAATGTTTCTATTTACACATTGACAACGTCTCAACGTCTTCAACGATCATCACCACATAGTAGTAGTGGAGCCTGAAAACCGGGTTCTCGTTCCAACAAGGGGAAATAACAAGGAAATGTTATAAATGTGATATTCTGCGCGTTATGGTTGCCATGCAAGGCGCACTCTGCGAGGTAGTGAATGCTGGTATGTATGCGCACGTACATACATCACATGTTCGCAGACAGTTCGAAGTCATTCTGCCCGACTTTATTTAGTCTTGGGCGCTTACTCGGGCTCGCTGCGCGCACAGGTTGATAACCATCACGGGCATGTGTCATAAACTTCCTCGTGGTTCGTGCTTTGTTTTGCATCCAACAGCTCCACCGCGTTCTGCAAGTTGCCGCAACTTGCACGGCTTTATTACGTGCTGGAAATGCGAATTTTACTGCTGCGGTTTTAAGTGCTATAGGCATAAAGCTTCAGCATGCCTTCAAGCTTTTCATATTTATCATAAACATTTATTTGAAGTAAATAAGTAATTTCAAACGAAATTACGAATAGAATCGGGAAACTTGCAATCAACAAAAGCTGTAATGCTTTTTCAATGAGGTTCACTGAAGACTTGCTAATCCAACTATACGTCTTTGTCATAAACGCCATAATCCATGCATCGAATCCGCTTTGCTCATTGCAAATTCGAAATTTATTAAATCATCTTGCCATTAATTTGCATACATTTTCTTCGATTGACTCCAATTCTGCAACGAATGCAATTGCAATACTACCATCACCGGAAGGAGTCACGTTTTTATTTTCATATTGACTTACTCTCGCGATTCGCGACAATTCACAAATATGGACAGACTGATGATTATTGGCATATTTATGCATGATAACCTACTAGTTGCTTGTTGATTATAGCCGATTGGATGCCCGCTGATTCTGTATCAATGCATTTCATCATCTCCTTACTATCGTTTATGTGTGTATTGCTACAATTACCAGCAATGCGCGCAATAGCAACTCTGCTAGACTTCAAAATAAAGCTGAATGTATGCCAACAAAAACTAACGACAAGGTCGACTTCTATTAAAGGCTACTTTTTATCTGGCTTCGCTTGCAGTCACGATGTTGAACGAGGAGTGTACGATAAAGTCAACACCAAGAACATGGTTGTTCAGCTTGGTTTAAGCCCTTTATCGTATGTACTTACACTTGCTACTACAACCCGCAAGTTTTGCAATTACAGTGCTTATTTTGGTATTACTTACCAAGTACTTAAAACACCAAAGTGGCGAATGTAGTTTTGAATCTTCATTTCGTTCGTTCTTTAAAAGTTTAAGATAGCATTTACAACAACAAAATTTAAAAAAAAACTTGTTGGTACAGTTATGACGCCTCATTGTTCCATCTAGCATCGAATCTAGTAATAAGTTAGTAATAACTAGGCAGTATTGAAAATAGCGTTGAAAATCCGTCATTTGCCAAATATCATCTTTTTTATTCGTCTTCGCATCAAACAACAAAACAAAAAATGTCTTAAATTACAAGATAAAGAGATTTAGCAATGGCAATTGATTTTGGAAGGAAATTTTTGCATTGAAGAATGCTTAAGTTTATTGTTCTGCTGCTAAGCTCCTACACTCCTGGAGAAAATTCTTGATTTCGCATTTTCTCAGAAGTGGGATTAGCAAACGTAGCAACAGCGCATAAACCATATTAACAAGCGACGTTTCCTGCTGATGATGTAAATGCATTCACCTTGGGATGGACGTTAATGAGGCATATCTGAAGCTGATATCTTGATCGTTGATTAGTCGCATAATTAATTGGTCCTGGATGCTCTTGCATTCTTCGTGTCGCATCTCCGTATTTTATGTTCGAATTCCTCGCTGCTGCTGCTTTGCATCGACGTTCACCAATTTGCCGCAGCACGTTTATGTAAAAAGTAATTACAACCTTTGAAATTGCAATTACGAATCATCTTTATCTCAATTTTCATCGTCGTCCGCATCACCGCGCCTTATTCCAATGCATCGTTTTACGATCTCATCACGCTGTCGAGGTTGACCTTTCTCTCTCTCTCTCTCTCTCTCTCTCTCTCTTCGATGCGTGCTCTTTGGATAGCTTCATCTTTATATGCGTAGCGTCGGTTTTTTAGTGCGTATTTGGTGGATTTCGTTGGCGTTTCTTTTCGATTGGTAAATGCACTCGTCGCTTATAAGCCGCTGAAGATATAAATACATTGACGGTTTTATTCACTCATAAAATCGTCGTTATTTATAGCCGGTTTAGTTTGTGCATGAGTGCAGCAGGCAGCGTCTGCATTCTGCGCGCAGTTCCTGGTAATTAATTACGCGAACCGTGGAGAGTGCAGTGGCGGCGATCCTAGACGCGTCTGGGCTTGCGTGCATTGTATGCAAACCCGAACAGCGCAATAAAATGACACACGCAACCTGATGATGGCGGCGTTTAGCATTTTCGAATGCATAATAAGCACAAATAGAGAACACGGGCTTGAAAACGGACAGAGAGTGATTAGTTGCTGAATTAAACAGCTGTTAAAGTCACATTCGTTCTATTTCTGGTTAGAATTCTTTTTTTCTGCATTTGCTTCTAAAATAGGCTCATTCCACGTCCAATCAAACAGAAAACTCTGATTTTTTTCACATTGTTACAGATTTCGTTGAAACTCTGTACTTTTGTTCCTTTTTGAGTTTTTAGAATGCGTATGAACTATTTTTTTGTCTGTCTTAAATTGTTTTAATTTTAGAGCATTTGGACGATAACACTCAATAAAATTTTTTGAGAAGGTAATTTTTGAACATCGCATTTCCAACGGTGATTATGTTCTTCCAAATGTCACGTTCTTCGCTTTAATTTTGATTCCTTCCTTATTTCAATTTCATCTCTCTCATATCTCTCCGTCTAACTTTTAATGATGAAGCTTAAGGTTGTTCAAACGAGATCACACTTGACATAATTAATGCAACGAAATTTTTTTTAAATTAGTTAAAATAAAAAAAAATATTTTACGAGAAATTTGAAGAGAGAAACGTTACATTGGGAAATAATGAAAATAAATAGCAAAAGTTTGGAGGTTAGCATCCGTACTCTATTAACAACAACCAATTAGCGCGTTATTTGAATATAATGAATACAAACCGTAAATTACGTTTTTTTTTTTAAATCATTTTAAATGTATCTGTGTTTTATGATGATTGTGAATTTCTTTGACTTGACTATTTAATGCAAAAATGAACCTTTTCTCAAATAAACTTGACAACCCTGATTCACAGGTGTTGTTTTCTGGAGGTAAGCTGAACTTTAGTCAAAATAACGATTGAAGAACTTTTATTTTGACTGACTCGGTACTTTAGAACAACATTAAGAAGATCCCCGGAAGTGATAAAAAGTTGGAAAAGGCTACAAGACAATCTGCAAAAGACCGTTCAACAATATAATGTGTTTTTATCGTTTTCGCTACGTAGATGATAACACAAAGGTTACAACTAGGCCATCCCTATTATATTTTATGGTTGTTAATAAAAACGGTTGTTAACATCGAATTGCTTGCCACGTTGCAGGATATTTGCGCAGCAGGAGTCGCTTATTAAACAGAAACACGGAATATGACCCCAATCGTGGAGGCAATTTGGAGCAGTAGCGGAGTATAAACCCGAAGCAATATTCGGGGCACTTTTGGTGCTTTGTGCCTGATTCTTGTTTACCCTGTCGTTCGAACGCTTCCATTGCTGCGCAACGACCAATTCGCTGCTAACTCCCCAACGCCGCGCGGAATGTGTGCATAGGGGCTTTCACTATGCTTCTAATGCGCTGCCATAAACAAAGCCGACGCGAATTGGGCAGATTTCATTCGCGCAAAGCCACTGGAGCCATATTGGATCTGACGAAACATCTAATAACACCCCATGGCGATGCAAACAACTGCTTTTGTTTGTCACCAACTTTAGTCACGACTTCATTTGCCACCGTCGCCATTCCGCCCGCATGCGATTTCCATCAGTCGATACTCTCTGCGGTCTTGTTTTAATTAGTGCCGGAGTGCTCCACAAGAGGGATATTTTCCATCCATCATCACACCCGTTGTGGACATTGATACCATAAATTGCTCCTGGTGGCATCCCCCATCGCGGCGAAATTGAACGAGAGAGTAGTCGAGCGTCAACCCTTGATTCTCCAGCCGTGAACAGTGCACAATTGTGGGTGGCATGCACATAATGAGCACAATTTTCAATAATGCGTGAGCTATTTTTAACTCATATGCAGGGGTCGTGGGATCTCCAATGACGCGAAGGGTTCTGAAAAACTGCTAGGGAGAAGCGAAGGAGGGTCTCATTTTACATATTTTATTCTTATTTCTCTAACAGAAATGTGAGGAGGAAATTATATGTTTATAGTGCTCTACGTTTCAAGTTTCGCCTGTCAAAAAGAAGGCTTGTTGCGCTCCAATGAACATAAATGCCTATTTAAAATCACAGATATATTGGCAAGATGTTAGGAGCAACTACTTATTCTTGATTTAACTTTTGCTGTTGGTGAAGGTGCCCACGAAATGTCCACAATGAGT
This sequence comes from Dorylogaster longipes, assembly GCA_027580035.1. Classification (NCBI taxonomy): domain Eukaryota; kingdom Metazoa; phylum Arthropoda; class Insecta; order Coleoptera; family Staphylinidae; genus Dorylogaster; species Dorylogaster longipes. Next base: position 4,529 of record JAODFX010060956.1, on the reverse strand, counting down.
TGTAAAATGGGTAACGACAACGTAGCGGGAGGTCTTGACAATATTCATTCCGTTGCCAACTCACGTATTCTGTTCGTTTCCAGAGTTGGCATGGGTTGAATCCTCGGAAGATCCATGTTGCCACTTGAATATACAAAATGTTCCGGTCTCGCAGCCTGAAATATGAAGCGATTCAAAATAATAAATAGGTCTTTAAATGACCCGTTCTTAAACGTCAACCTGAATACCCACCGTAACGAAATACAGAAGTATTCTATTTGTTTCACCGCCAAGTGTACACTGCTAAAAAAGTTAAATTCCCTTTCTGCGCCGCAAGTCTAGGAAATGGATGGAGGTTATCGTTCTTTTCTTTCGGGCGCATTCTTTTTTGGCAAGAACACAAGAGACGGAGATTTATAGCGACGGCCCACAATTTGACGTTTAATTCTTCCCCTGGCTGCTGCTGCCTTCGTGCACGACGTTTTTTCGTTCCGTCTTCAGCTCGGCTGCAGCTTTCTTTGTCCACATTTCGGCGAAACGCCGAGTGCAAATAATTTATAATGCCTTCTAACGAAGGTGGGACAGCGTCAAACGGGATATAAACGCGGCGCCGCGCTCAAGATTGGACGGGAAAGTGACGGCATTGCTCGAATATTTATTCCGTCTACTCTTCCAGACGCGAATGCGGACAGAGAAGAGGCAGAGACAAACAATGGCACTGCAATAATCTAAAATTCAGCCTAGGATGTCTGTTTGCTTGCTTCTAATTCAAATGCAGACTGCGTGGAGCTACGAGACCACCAAATTCTACAAGATAATAACCCATTTGAATGACAAAGCATGCGAGGTACCTGGGCCAGATAGTGAGGAAGTCGACGCATGTTGTGGTAATCGGAGACTAACCGCAAAGAGCGACAAATACGTGTGTACAGAACCGATAACCACTACCTGACCTTTCACCTTGGACCTACACCTTTACAATGTTCGGCAAGTGTTGATTTATGTACATTTCAGCCTAAAATCGATGTTTTTCAATACGTTTGAGGATGGTATTGTATAAACGCAATAAAACTGGCAAATAACGAGTAGGCAAACACAAGTAAAACCTCAAAATTGCTTTGAAAGGAAAAGAAAACAGTTATTGCATTTTTACACACTCTCATTGTCATCGACGTCATTGTCATAAACGTCCGATAAACTCAAAATTGAATTGGTCGCAGTACGTCACAACAATTTCGGTTAGAAAATTAGCATTTAGTTTCCATTCTCAGTCAAAAATTTTAAAAATGACCACTAGAGGCGCTGACTAGCAGTATGACTACCTCCCTATATCTACTTTTACGCTACGCAACCTGTAGCCCAACGGCTAACTTATTTTGTGAGGGGTAAAATTCATTACCATTTACGATTATCATTGGAAATAAATGGTGGTCATCTGGAGTCCTTCGTCATGGGCGGTCCACTGGGCATTCACATAATAGCCCGGTGATTTACACGCGAGTCCATCGTATTTAACACCTTTTTTGTTCGAGGATCGTCCGGTGGTGTGATACGGTCGGCAACCGCGTCAGCTTGCTGCAAGAGCAGAAACAAATACGAAATAAATAAAAATCTCATAGAGCCATTCAATGGGGAAGAAGCGTGAACGATGAGAACATGTTATTATCTCCTTCGGTTTTGACGGCACAATAAAATGTAGAAATATACTGTGGGAAGAAAATGAATCGAATTTCAACTAAACAGTTATTAGCGTCTTGTTTAAATCACATTTAACCACTTCCAGATATATTCACAATTACCTCATCTGCTGGTGACTGGTCTTTCGGAGAACTTGAGCACTAAAAATTCGATAACGATGAACGTTACGTGTCGCCTCACATGAATGCATGGAAAAGAATGATTTACGAAGGTATAATATGATTCACAGTTTGCTGCATGTCTACCTTGGAAATTTTTTTACCAATATTATGCCTGTTATAATCCTATGAACACCTCTCTATTATTCGCGATGGTATTGGACAAAACCAAAATGTAGTAATCATTGCGAGTTTTGTTCGGTTCGCGAAACTTATGTCGCTTATTCCCGTCATTATCTATGCTCAACCAAATGGTTTACGTCAAATAATTGTGACATAACCGCCAATTGGCATCGATTATGGATATTTACGCTCGACTCATATTTGTTTGATCGCGTTAGACAAACAATGATTTTACATATGTGAATATTGATATTACATGACCAAGCGGAAACGCATAATAACAAACATTGTAATTGAACTTTTTGTTCTTCTTCAACGTCTAGTTAAAGCATTATAAAGAGAGGGCGCAGTTTTCGATTATGATTTGTATGTTGTCTACCGTGAAATCAACAACAAAGTTGTCCACAAGAACATGTACAAATCGTCGGTCCTCAGTGGTCTGCTTTTGGGACTTTTAGTTTACAATGTCTTGGGCGTAAGTACCATATTGCAACAACTTGAATTAGGTGGCTAACAGTTTGAAATCGTTGAAGATGAATGAGAAGCAAGTTAAAGCAGCAGCGAAATTAGTGCGGAACGCGTGCCAGCCGAAAATGAAAGTAACAGATGGTAATATTCATCGCTAATATTATCCCAAGTTGTTATCGCTCGTTTTTCAGAAATTATCGATAATATGCATAAAGGCATCTGGGCTGGAAGCACACACGAAAAGGTATTTAATTCTCAGATATTTTTTGAGCCGAACATTCTTATCATTGACAACTTTTTTTAGTGCTATATGCATTGTTCGTTCGTCATGTTGAAATTCGTAAGTTTAGCTCAACTCTTTTGGACTTTACACACTTAACTCTTCTCCAAATCTCGGTTTCATTTAGACGAAGAAGAATGGTGAACTGGATTACGACTACGTTATCACTCAAGTGCCCACGCTTCCGGAAGCTCGACAAAAGCCCACGACCGCGACGCTTAACAATTGTAAAGATACCGAAATCATTGATGACAAGTGTGATAACGCCTGGCGACTTGCTCAGTGCTTCTACAACGATAATCCAGAGGTGATAAACTTGCACCTGTTTCATCCTCTTGCCTTAATTCAGTGCTTTTCAGAATTATTTCTTCCCATAATGCCAACAACGCAAATAATGATGATGACTTCATGCAAGAAACCGGAATTTCCTCGCAATCCACTGCTTCTTACTTCTAGACTTTGAAACCAAATGTCACTGGTGTTAATTTTTATCTTAATGACTAAACTGTACCGAATAACAAACTAAGTTAAACGATAAATAAACTGTTTCACGGCGATTTATTATTGCAAACGGTAAAGTAAACAATGACTTGTCTTCTATAAATCATGTGAGTGTCAGTTGGTGGGTGGGTTGATTAATCGCCTCCGATTTGCGATTGTGCGATGCGAACGAAGCACACCTTGAATACTGTCCTAGTGAACTTGAAGTCTGCACAGACAATAACGAAATGAGAGCGAATATCAGAATAAGCGCAGCTTTATCTCGTCAGATCGCAACTAGCATGCGTTACAACATCACAACGATCATCGATCAGCCGTTATGTCACGTCATGTCTGATTTGCGTTCGCTTCTGTTTTCCAGAATTGCTTCGCGCGCGCCATCTACGACAACGTCGCCGAGTCGCGAGATGAGCTACCGTTTCGCAAGGGCGACGTGCTCACCGTGCTCGAGCAGAACACGTCCAACATGGAGGGCTGGTGGCTGTGCTCATTGCGCGGCCGGCAGGTAATTAATCATGCATTCGGCGTTGAATTGATGTTTGTGCTGTTTGCTGTTCGTACGAGTGCGCACTGCAACGGAGCGTGAACGTCGTCCGTTCCGTTGGATCATGCCGGAGGATACGATTGCATATTAATTACGCTTTAATCAAGTGTTGTCACCGTGTCTGCGAATGTCAATAACACCCTTGAAATTCATTTTACACACAGAATTATTTAACGAAATTTAGGAGAATGTTTAAGTCAATGCAATTATCTATCTATTTTTTTCCTTTTATCTTCATGTTCAAACTTCTTTTCCTTTTTCCTACTTTTGTGTTGTTTTCTTTACGCATTTATTTGTTCTTATTTTTATTTTATTTTCTTTGAACTTATCTTCTTATCGAACTAACGCCGACGTTGATAAAATTCTTCCTCTTTACTTTATATTTCTTTAGTTTTTTTTTCTTAATTCTTTCTTTCTTTGATTCCATACACTATTGATGATCTCCTGCCATTACCCACAAATTTTTTTCTTTGTTTTTAATAACTTCTGGTCGTTTTACTCCTAATCTTTTCTCTTTATTTTCACTGCTTCAGTTTTCCCACCACTTTGTTTTCATCCTTCATACCATTATTCCCTTTTTAAATATTTTTAAAATGTTTTTTTAACTTGTAGCTTTGTTTAAATTGTTTTGAATTCACAATTTACATTTTTTCGCATTTTTTATAGTCTTTCTATTTTCATGTTTTTCCGTTTTTCATACTCTTTCTTTATTATTTTAGTTTTTTTTTTCTTGTTTCCCATGATCTTTTTTATCCTTCAACATTTTCTTATATCATCT
>JAODFX010059848.1:0-15253 GCA_027580035.1 Dorylogaster longipes | reverse complement strand
CTGGGTGGGTCCTCTTTCCTCCCTGTCGGGGGGTGGGGGCGCGCCGGCGGGGGGGGGGGGGGGGGGGGGGGCAAATGTATGTGTTTGCGCGATGTGATGGCGGATGCCGCGACGGTATCACGAAAAATAAGCGCCCCGAGGAAGGGTCACAACTTGGGATCATTTATAATGGATTCTCACCTGAGACGAAGGCGAAGGCGAAGGCTTTCCACGCCGCGGCCATGTGCTTTTCTTTTCTAGCAGAGCTCGGCTGTTTCGTGCTCTAACCGCAATTTGCAACTCCCCAACGGCCACGCGTGCGCGTACAACTCGTTTATCCCTGTCGTTGGCGCTTGCCCACATCAAGAATCCGTTTCGTTTGTTCTCATCCTCCACGACACTCCAAGTTGACCGCACTGGTGGACGTGCGTCTCGCTTCGTATTCTATTGGGAGGTGGGAGTGTAGTCCATGCAATACTCGACCTCGTCATCTAACGAATTTTGCACGGTGGGGAATGTGGCCGGGCTGCGCATAGTTTCGAAGTGGCTCATGAAGCTCCGGGAGACTTGCGGGTCCTGGGTAGGCATCATCGTCGGGTCGTAGTTGCACCGCACCGAGAACTTCTTCGTCGAGCGGCGAAATGGCGTCGACGACTTTTGGTCGGCCGAGATGTAGCGCCCTGTTGTGATGGTCTCCACCGTCTCCTCCTCTCTTTTACCACCGGGCGGTATGAATGTCGTGCCCATGTGCGATTCGCAGTGCTTCGTGACGATACACTTCTGGGTCACCTGGTTGTCGGCGTCCACGACTGTCGTGATCTCCGTGCGATGTATGAGCGTTCCATCGCCGTTCGGGCGCAGGCTCGTCTGCGCATCATTCCAATTATTCTGCATTTTGCGTTTCTAGAAACACTTAACTGTATGCCGTAAACCGAAACGAGAAATTTGTCCGTGTTAAATTAATATCAAGATCAAAATGTAAATGTCAGTTTATTATTTGGTTACTAGGGCAACCGTTTTCCAATAACGCTTTCGAGTTTGTTTTGTGCTCAGCAGTCGTGGTTTGCGTATAGGTTAAAGCAAGCTACGTTTAATCCGCATAGTCAATGATGACCAAAGATTCTTCATGGTGACTGATTCCGTCCTCGTGGTCGACGTGCGCCGCTGTGATGTGCTCGGTTTCGGCGACCACCGAGTCCTCCATGGACACGTTTCTATTGACGATCGGGTCATGCCAACCGCCTTCAGGTATCAATGCGGGATCATACCGGAAAAAGGTGCCGGAATGATCGATGAGAAATTGAGTGAAAACACTGAGGGCGACGATTTGCTTCATCTTGAGGGTTGACGCATCCGCTGGCCAGCATATGACCGGGCCAATCATCGCGCCCAACTTCTCGCTGTCCATCTTATTGATTTCCTGCTTGACGACAATCGCTTCGAGCAGCTTGAACAGCCGCCACAAGAGCGGCTTGTGCTCTTTGGGCGTCACGTCGATGATATTAATCGCCGCCTGCACCCTGAGTTGCTCCGAGTCCACCTCTGAAAACGCTTCGATATTTGGAAACTCGCTGATGGGTATTAAGGGGTCGCTCATTTCGCGCAGATAGAGGCGTAGAATGGCGGCTGCCTCGTAACCGTCGCGAAACCCAGGCTTGAAGCCTTTATTCGCCTGCTCGCGCAGCTCCAGAAGTCGGTCCTGCGGTGGTGACCGCCGGAAGATGTTCTCCTCGAGCACGGCTTCCTTGTGCGTGATGATGTACCGGATTGCGTGTCGCGTCACCGGCGGCATCGAATCATTATAATTGCGCACGACGTCAATAAGTGGTACGGAAAACTGTTGAAACCGTGTGCGATCATAGGTGGGTTTCTCTGCTTTCGGTAGGCCTTTGGTCTGCTTGGGCGGCTGGGACTTCGCCCTTCGCGGAGGTAGAAACGTCAGAAGCAACTCCGTAAATGCCATCCAAAATGCATAACATTAAATTTTAAGCATGACAATGTTGTCGATTATCTTTCGGTGACATGAGGACTACTCACAGTGCGAACTTGTCACGTGACTGTTTCAGGGTGGCGTTGTCAGGAGCAAGCGAACGCCGTGCGATGCAAGCGATCTGAGTTCAGGATGGACTTGCTCTGGCTGCATCTCGTCTCGACGTTGTCCCTCGCTTGGACGCTGGGTGAGTGCCGATTGCAGCAGTCGTCGCCGAGCGCTGCAACCGACAGCCGTTCTGTCTGTTCCCAGTTGATGGCTTCCCATCGCCGCAGAGTGGCGCCCACGGCCAGCCGCAAGCCGGGCTGCCAGTGCCTACGACACCGCTGCCAGTTGGGCTCGCGATGCCAACGGGCGGCATGGGTGTCGGTGTCGGCGGCGTACGGCGCAATTGGGCCGGCTGGCGAGAATGGCGTCGCGCCGATCCGACGCTCATCAACAGCCTGTGGAGGAGCAAAATGGGTAACGGCATACGTAAACAACTAGGTTGGTTTTTCTCCTCCCCTCCGCGGACCTTGCCCCAACAACTTTCTAGCGCATATTGGCTTACTCACGCAACATCTCGACATCATCAACCATCTGGCAGCGGCAACACGTTCGCTGCCATTGCTTTCCGGAAACGCAGATTCAATTTGCCACCGCGTGCCGCTTTCAACTCTCGCTCGCTCTCTCATCTACGCGTTCCTTCCTCCTTGCATCTCCCCCACTGAGTTTGGATTCTGTCGGCGATTTTCTTCAACGCGGCGAGCGCACACTGCTCCCAAGTAGTGCTGGCAAAAATCACATTACAAGATATCCGGATTATTTGGCTACTATCCGTGTATCCGGATACTTATTTCTATCTGATACACGAAAGGACGGATAGAAAATGATGGCACACAGACAGTTCAACCAAATTGAATCACTGCTTGAATGGAGCCGATATTAAATTATGCAATACAGTCGACTCCCCTTAGTTGGATCACTACCGCGAAATGAGTTTTGGTCCTCTAATGCGACTGCCACATGTAAACGACGTATATTTGGTACTCTCACCTGGCTGCCACACATAACCGAAACATACAATAAGCGAAATATTCTATTCCAATAGAATTAAGTATCCGTATAGAAATAAGTATCCCTTTAAAAGTCCATCCGGATGGGAAAAAAAGAATCCGGATAAAATTGCCAGCGCTACACCCAAGTGGGTGTCGTGATTAATGCGAGTGCGTTTTTGTGGGGTGTTTAGGTAACGCCGAGGTGTACATAATGCTCGCGCTGCTCATCGGCCTCGTCACGGTGGTGATCGGCTGCTGGCTGAGCGACAACTGCTGGTCCCCAGAGCCGGAGCACGTCGCAACGGTTGCCTGACGGCAGGCCCGCAACGCGCTCCTAAATGCGCCACCCTCGCTGCCCTCGCTCGCGGTCGTCGCATCGACGTCGACGTCGTCGTCGTCGGAGCCATCCAGCCCAGACTCGGACTGGCCGCTCGTCGACATCTCCGAGGAGGGCAAGGTGAACGGTGGTGAGCCGGCGCTCGCCGGCAAGGAGGCGCATTCCTGACGACGCGCGTGTGCGCCGGAAGCGGCCGCACCCGCTGACGACGCCGACAACAAGGACGCTAGCATCACCGACGACAAGAAGAGCCTGCTGCTCTGCAAGCAGAACTCGCTGCCGAACGGCACCCTCCTGCTGCCCGACATCAACATCATCAGCGCGTCGCCGTGCCCGAAGCACAAGGACGGCCTGCGACCGGGCATCATCAAGCAGCTAAGTGAGGACTGCCCCAAGCACAGCCTCGGTGGCGGCCTGCTGACCATGTGCCCCAAGCACAGCTCCTTCGATGAGTCGTCCGGTGGCCACGTGGCGTACGTGAACGGCTTCGGCAGCAAGTTGAGCCTTGGTGGTGGTGGTGGTGGTGGCGGCAGCTGCAATGGTGGCGCGCCCAACGACCGCGGCGCGTCACCACCCCCGCCGCCACCGCCCAAAATCGCCTCGCCGAAGGGCGAGAAGGGCAAGGACTATCTCGTCTACGTGGAGCTGGCACGCGACTTCGACGTTCCTTGAAGTTGCTAGTCGCCCGGCCCGCTCCCCCGCCGCCCGGACGCGCTTCGTTTTAACGTTCCCACTTTTTCCGCTGCCGCCGCCGCTGCCCCCCTCACGGCCGGCCCACCTGTAAGTAAGGTATATTATGTGTCAACTATGCAGTCAATTATACGTAGCGAGGCGTTGTGAGTCGTTGGTACAACTCTGCACACATACACACACTCTACCACTTTACACGCGCATTGTACATAAGCCCGTATGCGCAAAATGGCGACTCATATCAATTAACCTCTTATGCCTTCTGTCTTTTTACCGGCCGCACTCGGCGACCCGTCGGCCTCTTTTGGACGCATTTTATATTTGCTGTGCCTCTATCGATCTCTCCCCTCACTTATCTTCTTAGCCCTTACCCTTAGCCACCTTACCGCCCGCCGCTATCTATCTATCTATCTGCCTAACCATCGATAAATCTCTATCTCTCTCTATAACCTCCTGGCTCTTCATCGTCTTGAACAGAGTAACGACAACTGACTTGTAACGTTCATCAGTGAACAAATAACTAACGTTAAGCAGCTTTACTTGCACTCGCGTTGCGCTGCGCCTTCGGCGACATTTACTGCGGAATTTCGAAAAGAACAAGACTGAATTGTACCCTGTAAACTAAAGAAATGACTAACCCACATGTACTTAAACGAATCGACTAAATGAATGTATAACAGAAATATACAAACTAAATAAAAATATTCTAAATATTGGCGACGTTTGCCGTTCGGGACGCGGTTTACGGTGCGATGCGACGCGACGTCGCAACTACTCAGTTAACTTGCTCGGCAGTCACTTCATTCATTGATTGTTGATTGATTGATTGATTGATTAACGGCCTAATTAAATATACCTATTAACACGTAACTATTTTTAAACGCATGTATTGATTACGGGTGAATTAAGCTTGAATGCTATTTACGGACGTTAATGAATTGTGGTAAAGGATAATTAATGACTAGTATTGCACCCGTTACGAATTGACGACGGCGTTCGTGCAACGCTCATTGCGAGATGATTTCGTCATCCACCCAGTGCACTTGCACGATCGCACCGTAGCTTGGGCGCCCTCGCGGATCTTCGTTCGTTCGTTCGCTGATTGCTTCTCGTAGTCGAACTGGCCGGAGACCGGCGCGTTTGTGTATTTGCCGCTTGGTTGCGTGTTTTTGCCATGATGATGATGCAGATGCCGAAATCTCTCGCTCACATTGAAACGATGAACAATTGCTCAACTACATAAAAGCCGTTCGCAGCGCAAGCCACACGTCGAAAGTCCGTCGCGTTTGTATGCATGCAGTAGGGTTCTTCGCCTGCTTCGATCAAGCAGCGACTTTCGATTCGCCCCGAATAAATCTTGTATTCCTCCTCCCATCCGATGCGAACCGACTTCTAGGAGGGTCACAAGTAAACAACTGAAACCAACTAAATAGTACGTAACTAGCACGGAACAATCATTACACGTATGCCATTATACTTACTTACAAGCGGCTACGAATTCGAGTAACTTAGTTATCCACGTTATTCCAACATACTATAAACTATGAACATTCATATACCAATAATTAATATATGCAAATAGTGGGAACAATGTTTATCAAGTAAACGTAATATCACCTATTCACATTTGACGATTCGATTTGACTATTCCCTGCGGACGACCACGTCGCAGATTGTACCCATTGTACTACCTTGTACCGTACTACTCGTAATGTAATGTAACTGTAACATGAAACTATCAACTGTCAACTTTCAGCTACATTTAAACGTTACGTATTGGAATATATACACATACGCACACAACGAGCAGCGGCATTACATTTGAGAATTTTGCACCAGCATATGGTATATTGGAATACATAGGACAATGTAGGAAAGCGCAAATATTTATTACATCATCTAATACACGCCAAATGCCACTTATATTCGATTGCCGAATATGCATACTAATCCATGTAATGTTAACATCGAATAATACAAACCTATACCGAATCTACTGTTACCTTCGTTCCATCTTGTTTGCAAGTTTGTTTGAATTAATGCTCATTGATGTTTGATGATCAGTAAGGCTGTATCCTATACAAACAGAATGGTTTCATCGTTTCATATTTCGTTTATTGAACGCATAAATAAACGTATGGAGTTTCAACTTACTCTTGTGCGTGTCATATTCTCTACTCCTTAGGTGTCCTAGTATTTCTCTGTTACTCGTCACACGACACACACGCCAAGGATGTATGAAGATGAATTGTTTGGTCTCCGTATCTCCTTTCGTGCGGCATGATAAAAACTCCACAATGCACAACTCGATCCTTGAACGCCGGTGAATTTGTGCGAAAAGCAGCATGTGGAACAGGTATGGCCATCTGTCGTGCGCAAAACGAAACTCGTCCATTTTCTGAATACAATGCTGCCAGGAGACAATGGCAGGACGACCGGACAATGGAAAATGCAACGAATGCAACCAACAAATGTAATAAATACACAACAGCAGTCCTTTGTTGCTGCTTGCTTTTATTACAATTTCAGGTTGGTGAGTAAATGTGAGTTCGGTGAGTTCCGCAAATGTTGGTGAACAATGTCAGTCCGCACGAATGCGTGCTGTTACAATAAACGCACTTACATTTAAATAACTAATACCGACAAAACATCAGTCACAGCCCACTTGACCCATAATTCATATTAATTCTAAGAATACAATAATGTAATTGTAGTAATAAATAAACTTGATCAGATACTTAGTACTTATGCTTAGATCGTACTAATTATAATTGTAGCATAAAGTTTGTTTAGATTTGCCAGTTCACGAAGAAGGTACAGGGTAACAAAATTAAATATTATTGTTATGTATAAAATGATATTGCGCCTTAAAAGCACAGGTTCGATAGAGTCTATAGGTTATTATCAACAATATTTACGGCGCGTTGAGCGTTCAAAAGTTTTCCGCATTTTCCATTCAATCCTGCTTCAAAGATTGTCGGTGAGCACTTGGTCTGATTTTAGATATCATGTATAAAATATCTAACAATAGGTAAAGTACACACGTAGTCGCTAAGAAACTGTACAATAAACATAAATATTTACAAAGCCTTGCATATTCAGGTAAACAAACACAATATTTATACTCGGCACTTTACAGGTTAAGTACGGTAAATTCTAGACCGAAATGACTGAATACACCCATTCCTCAGTTTCTCAGAGTACACAGAGCGGTATTAAAGTGCGTTCGGAGTTTGTCAAGATAAACAGAGTACCCACGCGTATTACATGTTGGGGAAAGTGGATTCAAGAGTCATTCGATGAAGATGATAGTAAAGATATTGTACTAATGATTGCTGGCAATCCTGGCATCACAGGCTATTACGAACACTTTTTGGAGACAATTCATGAGGAGACTGGTTACAATGTATGGATTTTGAGCCATGCAGGGCATGAAACACCCGAGCAGCCTATGACAATGAAAATTCCATCACTTCATCATCATGAAGGCTTGTATACATTAACGGGACAAACTGAGCACAAGGTAGAGTATTTATTATAAGCAATAATTATGTGTACATTATATTCTGTGTCCTTTGTATAGATTGCATTTATAAGAGAGTATGTGCCTCGGGATTGCCGGCTGCATCTTGTGGGCCGTTCAATTGGCGCACATATGTGCATAAACCTGCTGCGTGATCCACTGCTGAAGGAGCAAGTGCAGAAGGTCTACCTGCTTTTCCCAACCATTGAGCACATGGCCAGCACGCCAAATGGCCGTTTCTACGTGAACGTCATGCAGCGCCTGCAGACCTTTATCATCATGCTGGCGTATCTGTTCGTCTTGCTGCCGTCGTTGCTACGTTCCGTGTGCGTTTACATGGCGCTGCTTCTCCACGGCTCCGATGCCTCCTTCGTGCGCCCGACGCTCATGCTGGCGACGCCACACGTCGCACGGTTCGTGATGTTCCTCGCCGACGACGAGATGGCCAGGGTGAAGAAACGCGACACCGAGCTTATACGATCAAACCAGCAGAAACTCTTCGTCCTCTATGGCCGCAACGATAACTGGGCGCCGATCAGCTACTGCCAGGATCTCAAGAATGCTATTCCAGACCTGCAGGTACAAGTTGCGCCAAAGGAGTTTCAACACGCCTACGTCCTTAAACACAGCGTTGAGATGGGCGTCCTAATGTCGGATCTCTTACGGTTGCAATCATCGAAAAGCTAACTTCGCCACGTCTCTTCTATTTTCGGGCAATTTTTATTCATGTATACGATTTTGTTAACCATGTATAAAATGTATTATTGCAAATCATAATCATTGTCTTATGTCATATTGTCGATTATCGATGGGTTGAAATTGTGCGTTTTCATTTCGTTTCAAATTTTCCGAATTCCGCTTCGCACTTGGTTGCAACGGATACGATCTCAATGTGGAAGAATCCTGAGGAGAAAAGTAGGATTCTGGCTGGCTCTGACTACTGCGATAGTTGCTGCCTTCATAAGAAATCTGTTTATACCCATAGTCCTCATTTGGCTGCATCCAATACACTAAGAATACAATAGCACCAGCGGTAATGCCAAGAACTATAGCCGGCACTAAAAACGTCTTGAAGAATTTATACTTCTGCAGATATTGGAAGATGTAATGAATCTTCGATAAGAATTTCACCAAAATCATGGGCAACATGCCAAACAATCCCATACTCTGAAATGTGCGAATGAGGTCATGGTCTTCGCCATGGTATGACCCACCGTAACCATTGCTATCACCGTAGTCATCAGCGAATTCCAACGAGCCGAAAATGAGTTCTAATATTTTCGGAAATGCCCTCTTTAATTTGCTTATAATTTTATCTAATATCCTATCAAACAAATCCGTCTTCTTAGATTCTATTTTTAATTTGATTTTGGTTCCTTTCTCCTTTTCGTGGCCGTAGTTGTCGTCGTAGTTGTGGCTACCATATGCATTGTAATCATTGCTCCTCAGGTTCAACGCTGGGAGAGGGAGATGTTGCCACTGTGGGAGTACTGCTAGCGGTTGCGATGGTCGTTGCAGATGTTGTTGCATCATCCGGTGACCTGCAACATGAATGTTTGTTACCGAAAGAGCAGTGCGCAACGCCGCGTACCTAACTGATTTCTCACGGCTGCGATTTTCGCGTTGACATCCTGGAATACATGGAGAACGTTCGGATCGGTTGTCTCCTGCGCTGGGCTTGTCCTCTCATAAAGAGAATCCGTGGTGCTAGCCATGTTGTCATCATCATAGACGCCGAGGAATTCGCCGAGGAAGGCACCCAACGTATTAATAGTGTCCTGGTTGCGGTGAATGGCCGAGTGAATGTCAATGCCACGTCGCTCTCTGTAGTGCCTGTCCAACCTTCTTCCCCCTGGATGTTGATGGTATTCTTCGTTTGGTTGTGCTTCTGGAGGTGGTGGAGGTTGCTGCTGATAGACTGCAGAAGGTGGCGGCTGCGCATAGCCTCCTGAAGGCGGTGGCTGCTCATAAACTGCTGAAGGCGGCGGCTGCGGATAGACTGCTGAAGGCGGTGGCGGCGGATGGGGTTGATTCACTGGTTCGGGATGCATTTGTGGCGGTGCTTCGTACGCCGCAGCTGGTGGCTCATGATATGCTGCCTCGTTTTGTGCCCCATGCGGTGCCTCTTGTAAGGTATTTACTACACTTTTGAGTTCGTTAATCTGTTGCTTCAAATTGTAAACGGTGGCTTTATCTTCCGGCTTCTGCACATATTCTGGTTTGTTGAAACTGTTGATGATGCCCTGCAGGTCATAGATTTGCTGTTTCAACTCCGTGACTGACGCCGGACCGTAAGCATTAACAGCTGCTGGATTTGGACTTGGTTCAATTGCACTTGGCGTTCCAGAATTTGGATGTGGGTTGTAATTGCCAGCAGGAGCTTCCTGCGGTGTTGGAAAAAACGGCTTGTAGTTAGGTCCAGAAACTGATTGATAGGATGTTGCGGCGCCTCCATAACTATATGGATAACTATTCGAGACGGGCTTTGGTGCTGAATAGATTTGAGGCGATGAGTAGGCACTATTTCCCTGATAGCTGGTGTAGATCGGATAAACAGTGGGATAGGTAGCAAAAGGTGGATATATGGGTGGTCCATATTGGTTTGAGGGAGGGCCTCCGTTGGGACCTCCATAGAAGTGTTCCGAATTCCCAAAATTGTGTGCATATTTATTGCCACCATATCCATGTCCATATGGATTATATTCATCATAGCCATAGCCTCCACTTGTTGGACCGTATGAACCGTAATAACCATGTTCTGAATGACTACCTCCATAACCATAATCATGATGTCCTGGATTAATGAACCAGCGTCCATTATGATGCACACCATGATTACTGTCAATGTGATTACTTTCCGTATTCCCTGCATCAGCAGGTTCTGAAGCAGCATCCGCATCCGCATCTGCGTCCGCACCCGCAACCGCACCCGCACCCGCAGTTGCACTACCGCCGTTCGTATTTCCTTGTTTCATTGCCTTTATTCGCCTTCTAAGTGCCTTTATTTGAGCTGGTGTTAGCTTTCTTCTTTTGTGAGTATTTGGAGCAGGAGTTGTAGTCGATGATGCACCAGCATTGATCAACCTTTCTAAAGTGATATCGAAATTTTCGTTGTTCTCCTGGAGGTCATCCAATAAGTCGTCATCATTGTTTGCGCCCAAGTCCCTTATATTCTTTTGCAGTGTCCTCAGTTCCTGCAGAATCTCGTTGTCCCCCAAACTCTTACTCTGCGTTTCTTGATTTCTCTTTTGGAGCAAATTCACAAGCAAATGTTTCAGTTGGGCGTTGTCATCTACAACAACGTCATTGGTTTTGCTTTGCGCGGTTCCAGGCGTCAGCTCTCTCTCCAGATTTCTGAGCTTGTCTTCTAACTGCTGCTTCTTTCTTCCCTTCACCTGCCTCTCCAGAGTTTGAAGCCGTCTTTCGAGCTCAACGTCGGAATCTGAGTCGAGAGATTTGAGCACAGTGTCAACCGAGGAAGTAGTTTGCGCCGGAACAAGCAGATTAAGTAAGGCATCCAATTCAGCATCGGCGGCTCGCTCCGATGTTAAAGCGTGCCTGCTCTGCATGGGTGCTTGGGATAGTGGCATCCAAATGGAACCGTTAAAGTTTTTGGCCGGTGGTTTCATGCCTACCACTTCAGAATTAGATGCGGATTTGTCGGTGTGCTGTTGTAAGTCGGACAACTTTTTCTCCAGCAACGACAGTTCCTTTAACATCTTCGTCATATCCTTGGATGGATTGGGTGCTTCCGTTGTTGTGATACCTTCTTTTCGGGCCGTTTTCATCTCCAGGAGGACGCCTTGTAGTAAATGCTTCAAGTTTGCAATTTCAACTTGTTGTTTCTTCAATTTCTCATGCACCATATTAGCTGTTTCTGTCTTTACTCCATCACCACTAGCAGGGGTCTCATTCAAACCGTCCAGATCCTGAATATCAAATATGTCACCAGTTCCCCCATCATTTATTTTGTGGTGGTTCTCATTACCATCCGTATGTTTCGGTGCCGAATTGTCGAGGGTTCTCAAAATGTATCTTTGATCTTTAATTACATTCACGAGATCCTTCAACTTGGCAACTTCTTGTCTTAACTCCTTGGTATCATCAGCGCCATCTTGTTTCATGTGACGTTGCGTGTCAAGGAGGTGATATTTATCCATGCACTTTTGTTTTTCCCGATTAATAGTAGACTTGATCAGATTTTCTATGAAAGCATCGTCGTCCTCAATGAAGTTGTCTGTACTTCGTTTTAGACGTCTAAGCAAGAAATCACACTCGCGCTCTGAAATGTTAGAACATAGTTTGACGCTGAGGTAACAATTAGGCAACACCTTACCCTGTTGTACTTTGTTGCTGAAAGACTTTGCTTCGCACGCGTTGTTAACCAAATTGTGTAGAACAATCGTTATTGCAAGCAGAATAAGCTCTGCTTTGGCAGCCATGATGATGGTAAATTTTTCCTTTTCAAGATATGCGGGAATCAACTACACTACGTCGATGCCATTGCCTTCAACAGCAAGTAATTCGTCAATGACCTGGCTAAAGCTAAAGTCGCAATAATATAGCGAACGTTGCGCTTTTTCATTTTGCATTCGCACGCAAGGAATTGCAAGGTGTACGATATTAGAGTGCGGCCTACATGCAGCCGAAATGGTTTGCAAGCAATAATTGGAAGTGAAACATTCCCCGTCTTTCTTTCAACTCTATGGGAAGCTCCGAGTAGCTCTTAGTATCGAACTTCTTAGCGCTGATTTCCGCACTGTCTTCACAGGCCTACAACAAACCAAAATAAGAGTCGAAATAATCCTCGCTACAAGCTGTCCTTCGCAATTTTTCCTTCAACACACAATTGGTAGTGCTTGTTCATCGATCAGAATGTCGAAAGCACCACTGTTTTCTCACCAAAGTTGCAATACAAACTTACATTCTTGCCCCTCATTCTGATGAGGTCCATTTATGAACTTCCTGTATGTTAGCTGTCAACTGTGATTTGAAATGTTACAAAATTCTGTATATCAAATCACGTCAAAAAGACACCGCGTCACAATGGTGTGACATTGGTCATAGAGATGATTTTTCATGTGACCGAGTGCCACACCAGTGTGTCATATGAACGAATTGGCAAATTTTATATAAAGCGAAAACGAAGCATGGATCTGCACAAAATCCAACTTTATTTTCATTTACGTCCAGGCAAATGGAACATACAAGCCATCTTACCGGCCTCTTCTTGTTATTTTTGTAGCAGTCCCGTCAACGCTTCCTTTCCATCCACCTTTTTTATGCTTCTATAATTGCTTCCCTAGCTTCCAAATCTTGGTTTATATACACATGCACTACCAGCAAAATAATTTGCAAACTTATGAACTGATCTATAACACTACCGCTCTGAAATAACAAAAACCACATTGCAGCAAATCGTATGGAATGTATGGGCTAAAATGGGCGAAATCTAAGAATTGAATTCATAGGTTGGAAATAGAACTCGAATTTAACGTTTGAACGCGAAGAATCTGTGTCACACATGCAATTTTGCAACGCACACACACACACGCACATACACCTATGTAACATCTACGTTAAGCTAAGTTAAAATGACTTAAAAGTGAAAAGAAAGACAGCAAATGAGAGAGCTCTGCGTCTGCGCTAGTGCGCATGCGCAGAAGCTGTCGGAGGGGCTCGGCTAGCGTCGGAGGCGGCACGCGTTGTGCTCATCACCACCGCCGCCGCGGCGATATTGACGCACAGCGCGATTCATTGTGTTGCGCCCTCCGACGCCCCCGAACGGCGGCGCGCTTGCGACCGACACCTGCAGAGTGCGCTGGCGGTGGCGACGCGTGCGCGCCGCCGCCGCCGCCCTCGAGTACGGACGTACGGCCGCCGACCGCCGACCGGGTGTTACTGACACAGAGAAAATATAGGTGAACGCGCCAGAGCACAAATTTCAGGAACGTTCTGCATGCAAATTATTGCGACTGCATTTTATGTTCATTAATTACTTTTTATTGGTGTGTTATTAATATTTTTTGGAGCATCTTGTAATTTAAGATTATCTAAAAAGGACTAGGCAAAAAAAATTCGCAAACTGGTTGATATAATTTTGCAATTATCCGAATACGATTATACAGATTATATATCAAGCACTACTTAAAACGCTCTGTTAAGCACGACGCATAAGCTCGTTCTCTACTTGTTTCCACGAAACAAGCTGCTGCAGCTGCGTAATACGTCCAAGATGTGTTTTATTACTGACAAATCCGCGCGATTGTTGAAACGGAGGAACTCTATCTATTTTTAACATAATGTCGCCTCTCACTCATACTTGTTGCCCACACCCGTTCATGGTAAGAGAAAAGGGAGGAGCCATACGGCTTCGATTATTTGAACTTACAATTATCGTCGTCCTTTAATCTCATTATTTTTCGCTATAATTTATCATCTGTAATGGTAAAAAGCTACAGAGTTTATGCATCGCACTCATTAAAACAGCGTTAGGTAAAGTAGAGTACATATCTCGTGCTTTAGGCATATTTCGTGCGCGTGAAATTGCATCGCTGCCTTATGAAACACTCGTTATGCAATATCATCTCAATATTTCCCCGGGGCCCAAAATGTTTATCAACAGTCTTCTAAAACACTCGCCATGTCAATGGTTCCCAAATAATTTTTCAAAGGACTCCTTCATCAAGGCACTATAATGATGGGGACCGCCATAACGTCCTAAACCTAAAGTTTATGTTTCTCTTAAGTTATGTTTCTTATACTTTTGCGGACCCTTCAGGCATACGTTGTGGACCCCATGGGTCCAGAGTTCACCAGTTGCTAACTTATGCGCTATGCAATATTCTATTAAAACATTAGCATTAGAATAGAAAAATGAAATCCACTTTACCGAACTTCATTTGACCATTAGACTCAAATTACAGCACGCTCGTAAACAATTCGAATTCGAAATGTTCAGCATGGAATGCACAATTTATTTCATTCTTCAATCACACTACTTGGTTCGGAAAAAGCTCAGCAGAATTGTTTCGAGCGACCAACATCAGAAATGAATACAGAAGAAGTTGATATATGTCAAATTAACATGTCAACTTGAAAAATTTCTTGCTACGATTATTGTCAAGATTTTTCGGTTTTTTTAGTAAAAATAAGGTTTAAATTGTGATACAGTCCTTCAAAGCATTTTTTGTGTGTTTTCTTCATTTTTTAACGTCCGGTGCTATGTTAGCTCGCCTCCATGTGGTGCACCCAGGGTAAAGCTAACACTTCCTGGCAGCTAGACAATCCTCGTGATCTCATGGCTATCGAAAAATTCTTCAAACTTGCTTTTAGATCCTTTTAATAGAACTTTCCTACTTTCACTACTCGGACCTACATGAATCCTCGTCATTCATCTCAAATTCTAAATTATCACTCTGAGATTGAAGTTGGTTCGTTTTAACACGTTAGATTCGAGAAGAAGATCAATTGATAATGAGAACAAATGAAATCACAAAATGCAGTAAAAACCCTTGCAAGCATACGCGGAAATTCCGACAAAGGAAAGTTTAGCAAGCTATGATAACAATAACGATTCTCTGAAAGATAAAAAGCGGAGCCATCGCTAAATTCTAAAACAAACATAAGTCATCAGCACAGTTTATATCGCTTATGTAAACAACACAATAGCCTTTAGTATTACTAAACGAAACGGT